>JARKHS020006144.1:0-235000 GCA_030143305.2 Amblyomma americanum
GCCATCTTTTCGAGCTAACCAGAGCTATTTATGTTAATTTCTGTGGTAGCCGCTAAATGGCACCACATGTAGAAAAATACGTTGTTACTAGTCGTCTGCGCATTCTACTGCGTGTTAATGTGGAGAGTTCGAATTTCATCTCGAACACAGTGTAAACATAAAATTCTGTGTGAAGCTTGGCAAGGCAGCCACACATACGTATGATCTCCTTCGTGACGCTTATGGCAACGAGACATTATAGCGGGAGCGAGTTTTTCAGTTGCACCGGCGGTTTGTTTCGGGGAGAATGTAGGTGGAAGATGACACAAGGCAGGGGCGCCCTTCAACCTCGCGGAAGGAAAGCACCGTTGTCGGATCAGGGAAATCGTACAGCAAGACCGCACCATTACAGTCCGCATGCTATCAGATGCTCTCGACATTAGTAAGACATCATGCCACCACATTTTGCGTGAGAACTTGGGGAAACAAAAGCTTAATGCCCGACTTTTGCCGCACTCCCTCACACAGGACCAGAAGGACACGCGGGCAACAGTGAGCGCTGATTTGATCTTCGAGGTCGGGAACGATGCTGCATTCGTCGACAGGATCATTTCTGAAGACGAAGCATGATGTTTTCAATACGATCCTAAAAGAAAGAGGCAGAGCGCCGAATGGCGGTCCACAAGCTCCCCGGCGTCGAGAAAAGTGCTGCGAAAGAAGGCCAAAAGAAAGACGATACTGACAGTTTTTTTTCGATGTCATACACCACGAGTTCGTCCCAGAATGGCAGACGGTGAATCAGGAGCTATATATGACACGTGCTCCAACACATGCGTGACATACTGCGACGCCCTGAATTATGGGCATCTGAACAATGAAGCCCTCTCCACGATAACGCAAGGCCGCACACTTCCCTCAGCGTGGCAAAATTTCTCGCCAAGCACAGCATTACTGTACTTCCCCATCGGCCCTACTCGTCTGACCTATCCCCATGCGATTGTTTCCTGTTTCCTCGTGTGAAGGGAGCCCTAAAAGGTCACTGGATGGGGAGCGTGGAGGCCATTCAAGCCGCCACGACGGAGCTGACAGCCCTGCCAAAAGAAGCGTTTTAGAACTGTTTCCAAGACCTCAAGAAGCGTTGGAAGCTTTGTATAGACTGCAAGGGAGACTATTTCGAAGGGGTGCTGCGCAAATGATTTCAATGTAAAACGCATTTTTTTTATTGGAGTCAGTCTCGGAACTTTACGGACAAACGTTGTATTTTCAGTGATACAGTAAAATGTTGGAAATAATTGCAGTTGCGCCTCAAGGGTGCTTCCATTGATCCTGAGCGGTGATAAAAACCGTGAATTGTTGGTTAAATTCCGCATCAAAAAACTGATATGAACTTATAATTTGTTACAAATGAGTCATATGTCATAAATGTGGCTCGTGCGAGCTGATATGGGCAGCTATAGGGTTATATGTGTAAATAAATGTTCCTCGTATGAACGCATATGCTTCATACGAGTTCATATGTGTAACTAAAGTGTCTCATATGAACTGATACGGGCTGTATACAAGTTCACAAGTGTCACCAACGCCTCGAATGAACACGCACATGCTGCATACGTTTTCATTCATGTCACGAAAGTTGCACCCATTAAATCATTAACCTGACGTGTCTAATATAAACTCAAAGTTCCTTGTGTGCCTCGTATATAGTCGCGCCGAATTTGAATAAACACACGGAAAAGAAGCAACGAGGAAGTGACCAACAAGCGAAGAACCAAGGCATGAAAAGAAAACACAGGGCCTCTTTCACATAACGTTCTATGTGTTTCTCAGTTTGTGCATCATTTTGCTGTAAACACCAGCTGGCTGGCCAAAGTTATCGATGTGCTTAGGTACAAGTTTCGCTGGAAAGGAAATATGACCTACTCTGCTTTGAACGGTTTTAAGTTCCGCAACAAATAACGCCAGATATTTTCGTGACAGATATCCGCATGTAACAAAAAATACGTTCGCAACGAGAAAACAGGCCAGGAATGAATCGACGTTCAGTAAATTATGAAATTTAACGAGATGTTTCAACGATCATCACAGTGAAAATCGAGATTCACGGTACCAGTACCACATCACAAGAGCCTGCGGGAACGTTCGGTACACTTCAGAGGAGATTGTTTAGTGTCAGATTGCACGTGACACAAAGAACCGAACATGCAGGAACATAGCGCGTCTTCTCACACAAGGCAAGTGCTATCAGTTCCAGCTTGTGTTTCCTGAAAGCTCTGTGAATAGTTCATGTCAATAGAACATGATTTCAGTGTAGCAAATGACGTGCACAATATAAAAAGCAGTCCTGCTGTAGTGGTTAGTACACTGAATCTCCATGTTCAGGATGGTGCACCGAATCGCGTTAATCGTGTATCCTTCACCCTTGTGTATATTTAAATTTTTTTATTTTCATAACTTTCATGACAGCTATTATATAGCTCACTTATTTTTCATTTCCTGCCCGAGTAATCTCATATACACGGTGTCCCAGGTAACTTCAGCCAGGGTTTACAAATATGCCGCGGCACTCTAAGACGACTCGACGAAATGCATGTTGCTGGCTATTGTATGCAGCCACTCACAATTATTTTTGTATTGTGCTTAATTGCATAATTAGTCGATATTAACTAACCAAATTCGCAAGCAATGAAGGTAGACGAAAAAGTATACTGAGAAACTTCCACAGCGGTCTGCGAAACGTCCAATTCGACAGTTTCCAGCTTTCCATCTATTACGTATCGGCTTCTTTTCGCTCTCTGCAGCTGCCCGCGAAATATAAAACAAAATACAGCGTGTCATGTCCGCCATTGCAGTGCTCTCAAATGTTCCGCGTAGGAGAAAACAGATCATTTAGTCCGCTATGCTACTGCTTAAAAAAGTGACAGGGCTTCGACGCAGGCGCTCGCTGTGCAATATACATGAGCGCAAGCGATAAGGACTGTGTCTGCTTGTCGCTATCAAGCGCCCTAAGAGAAGCTTACCGCTGGCCTACAACTATTTCGCACAGCCAGCTGCTGCGCCACTGCCCCGTCCCCTTTTAAGCGGCAGCACACCGTGCTAAATGATCTGTTCGTTCCTACACGGAACGTTTGAGAGCGCTCATATAGCGGTGCGCAAGCGGGCATGTCACGTGGTATTGTTTTGCATTTGCGGCCATCTGCAATGAGCGAAAAATAACAGATACGTGATAGATGGAAAGTTAGAAACTACTCATTTGGAGGTTTCGCGGACCATTCTACAACGTTCTCATTGGACTTTCTTGCCTATCTTCGTTGCTTGCGAAATCATTTAATTAATCTCGACTAATTACGCACTTAGGCACATTATAAAAAATAGTGTTACTTAGTACATACAATACCCAGCAGCATGCATTTGGTCGCGTCGTCGTAAAGTGCCCCGGCGTATTCTTAAACTCTGGCTAAAGTTTGCTGGGACACCCTTTATATCAGACACACATCAAACACATAACATGTGTTGGTATACGTAAAGAATATTTGGACACATGTGACACATATTCCATACTCTCGCACGGCCGAAACACATGACACGAATAGTTAGCGTGTTTGGAAATCCTTCCAGCTGCGGTGGCAATGAAATATTTCTTCTCGATTATATTTGCATTGCTTGTGCAGACACTCTTATTACTTTTTGGCGCACGCAATGAACAAGGCATTCATCACGGTAATAAATGGCCAGAAACGATGTTTTTGAAGATGAAAGTCATGAAACGTTCGTTGTTGGCCCGGAATATAATTGTGCATGAGAACACAATAGCGACGGCTGTACTCGGCCCTATATTTTTTAGTATTCATGATTTTTATTGTTGTGGTATTGATAACTAAATTTATTGTCAAGCTGTATTTTTCTACACTTCCTGAACTCTCACTTTCGATAATGTAGTTTTGTATGATTTCAGCCATACTAATTGTGGTACTAAACATAAGACTACATAAGCGACTCTATGTCTAAGACCTAAGAGAAAACATAAGCGATTCCTTTGGTTCGGTGGAAGGTCTATCTTTGACCGGTGATGTCAGCGATCTAGTGGGTTTTTCTTAGTTTATAATGTTTAACACATTAGCAAGTTTTTTCCCCTTAGCACAAAACTAGGTGAGCCGTGGCGGGGAAAGTAATATTGCGTTTATCCCGTCATGCATCGACGCTGTGCAAGTACAAGCCTAAAACGATCCTGTAAAGGCTGCAGACTTTAGCGCTTTTAAGGACGAGTTTGTGCGCATGTGAAAATCCGCAAAGAATTTTTGTTATAACATTTTTTCGACACGCGGCGTGCAGAAGAGCCTTCGAAATTTGTTGAAATCAACACAACAAAGCGAGCGTGCTTCCCTTAGAGTTAAAGTGAATGGCGCAGCATTTATACCTATAATGACTAATAAAAGCTTCTGCTTTTAAACATAATCCGATTCCATGATCGCTTTCAATAGCTAGAAGTTCTTAATTGTAGATGTGAATTTTATTTTTTTACAGATTGTGTCGCTTTCATTGATATTCTGAACGCTTTTATTTATGCAGATAATAAAAATAGCGGCCCTTAATAGACGCCGTACATCTCTTTTTTTTGTTACTTACCTTAAGCTTCACTACGGCGTCCCTCATAGTCCGAGTCGCTTTGGGGCGTAAAACCCCCATAAATCATAAGCCGTTACTTAACTTCAGACAAGCGGATCCCTGATTCTTACTCTTCGTGAATTGCTATCTGCATCCACTCTTGCGCGGTCTTGAATGCTTCAAAAGGAGTCTAATATTTCCAGTGCACTCACTTGATTCCGAATACAGACCCATTTCATTAACTTCCGCTCGTACAGAATGCTCTAAAATAATTTTTAAACAGGCTATTCAAGTTTTTGAAGGCTGGGATATCCTCAGTAATTTCAACATATTTTCTGGCAGTGACTGATCAGTCCTTGCAAAGCCGATTCAAGTCACCTAAGACACTTTTCAGCGCTTAAATGACAGCTTTAATGTTGGTGGCATTTTTTAGTTATCTAAGCATTCAGCACATACCGTCATCCAAAATTCGCTCATATACTTAACTGCATAATTTATTAGAACCTTCCTGAGGAATTATATAGCCAGTTTCGTAGCTCCTGCTGTGAACGTATTATGCGCTCTGCTGTGAAAATATTACCGCACATTCCTGGAGGATACAACTTCGGTCCACTTGTTTTCTTCTGATGTGATAATTTTAACGACTTTTGTTACTCTAAAAATGCTTCTTTGCCATGTAGATTATGTCGTGCGCCAAACCACTGACGCAGTACTGGATTACGAGCTATTTAAGGACTCAGTTGCAAAATTCTTAGGCGGAGCACAAAATGGAAAATAAACATTAGATTCGGTAAAACATCCATATCGTTTTCTAAACGCACATTCTACTGTCATTTGAAGTGCTCATTTTGATGTTCCAATCTAAAAGACTGGTAAAAACATAAATATGAATACATGAAACCTCCACTCATATGTCACGGCCGAGAGTCATTAATATCACAAGCAACAAACTTTTAAAAGATTCGGATACCTACATTACACATTACGCAAAGAACAAGAAGCAACCAAGCCGATAGCTTGAAAAGCTCTCGTATGACCCATTCCTGATTGTGTTTGTTTTGTCTTGAACATTCAAAAGCTGTCGAACTATAAAACTATATTCACATTGGGTGATAATCACTAGAATGTTCGCGGATGTCTTCTCCTCCTCATTATACAACTTCAATTGTGACAACCCTTTCAACATCCTCCGCATACAATGCCTGAAATTATTACGCGCATGCTTCATTGTCATCGCTAAACATCATTAGATAGTTTATTGAACTCTACCAAGTTTTCAACTAATAGAAGTTTCGCGAATATTCAACCGTCCTCCTTATTATTTTAACAGGATCTTGAAATATAGCTTCTTTTGTTTTGGCCATTGAACTTTGGAGTTCTCTGGCTGGAAACAATCGTTCCTTATCCATACAGCATTTTTTTCAAAGCCATTGCCTCTTGTAAATATTTTGTCTTGTAGTGCTGCTATTGTATTAGCAATTCCTAAATTTTTCTCCTCTTTCGTGTTCCTGGAACAGGCTCAACAAAGCTGCGTGTAAGAAAAATAAAAGTTTGGCCGGAAAACGTTTTATTTATTACTTGTGTTTTTTTTGTCAGCGCTGACAGGCATTTCAGTAGCGAAGGGTATAAAAAACAATTAATGGCATATGGCCGAAAGAAAATCATTTGCTGTGTGTTAAAAAGTCGAGAAACAAACCACACTGAGCCTTTTCACGCTCACCTTTTTAAAGCACCGTACAGAATCCAACACGGGCATCGTGCAGGCCGCGTTTCGGTAAATCTCGAGGAGAACACACTAGTAACCCTACCCCGCATAAATATTAGTGTTTATGCTGATCATTCGGACCAGCTTTCTTGGTAAGTGGCACTGTGTTCGAAGATTTCATGCAGCCTCTTCACTTCCAATTTGGTTGCAGTGAGCGCTGATTAACAATTATGAGTAATTGGTACGAAAAGCTTTAAATTAAAACGAAATGACTGTCGCTGCATGAGCTAAGAAATGTTATAAGCCGCTCCTAAGATTTCGTTTCAGTTCTGAGTAACTATGCAATTTTGCTGAACATTTCACTGCTATTTGCATTTTTATTTTCAGCCTTGTTATGTATCTAGCACGAACTTTATTTTTCCATGAACGTGTAATATCCCGCACAAAGCACAAAAATTCATTCGTCCCATGTGTTGTATTCTGTGATTAGGTTTGTGTGTGTGTTCTCTCTTCCTCCTTTTAGTCCCCTAATACCTCTTCCCCAGTGCAGGGTAGCCAACCAGAACCCCTTTCTGGTTAACATTCCTGCCTTTCCCTCCTCCTCTTTATCTATCTATCTATCTATCTATCTATCTATCTATCTATCTATCTATCTATCTATCTATCTATCTATCTATCTATCTATCTATCTATCTATCTATCTATCTATCTATCTATCTATCTATCTATCTATCTATCTATCTATCTATCTATCTATCTATCTATCTATCTATCTATCTATCTATCTATCTATCTATCTATCTATCTATCTATCTATCTATCTATCTATCTATCTATCTATCTATCTATCTATCTATCTATCTATCTATCTATCTATCTATCTATCTATCTATCTATCTATCTATCTATCTATCTATCTATCTATCTATCTATCTATCTATCTATCTATCTATCTATCTATCTATCTATCTATCTATCTATCTATCTATCTATCTATCTATCTATCTATCTATCTATCTATCTATCTATCTATCTATCTATCTATCTATCTATCTATCTATCTATCTATCTATCTATCTATCTATCTATCTATCTATCTATCTATCTATCTATCTATCTATCTATCTATCTATCTATCAAGGTTTCAGAATTTTTTTTCCCTTTTTTAATCTCTATCAAGTTATTCGTTACAACTTGTTTCGGCTCCAAAGAAGATTATTGCCGGAAGAAAAGTGGTTGGTACAACCTTTGTCCGTAAATTTTCGACACTGATTTATTTTCTTTTCTAGAAATGATTCCTCAAAACAAATGTTGGTGCTTATGTGTAGCGCCACGTTTTCGGGATAACCTGAGCTATTTATGTTAATTTCTGTGGTAGCCGCTAAATGGCACCACATGTAGAAAAATACGTTGTTACTAGTCGTCTGCGCATTCTACTGCGAGTTAATGTGGAGAGATCGAATTTCATCTCGAACACAGTGTAAACATAAAATTCTGTGTGAAGCTTGGCAAGGCAGCCACACATACGTATGATCTCCTTCGTGACGCTTATGGCAACGAGACATTATCGCGGGAGCGAGTTTTTCAGTTGCACCGGCGGTTTGTTTCGGGGAGAATGTAGGTGGAAGATGACACAAGGCAGGGGCGCCCTTCCACCTCACGGAATGAATACTACGTGGCTCGGATCAGGGAAATCGTACAGCATGACCGCACCATTACAGTCTGCATGCTATCAGATGCTCTTGACATTAGTAAGACAGTATGCCGCCAAATTTTGCGTGAGAACATGGGGAAACGAAAGTTGAATGCCTGACTTGTGCTGCACTCCCTCACACACGACCAAAAGGGCACGCGGGCGCTGATTTGCTCTCCGATGCAGCGAAGGATGCTGCATTCGTTGACAGCATCATGGCTGAAGAGGAAACATGTTGTTTTCAATATGATCCTCAAACAAAGAGGCAGAGCGCCAAATGGCGGTCCACAGAATGGCGTCGAGATTGGTGCGGCGACAGAAGACCAAAACAAAGACGATGCTGATAGCTTCTTTTCGATGCAAGAGGTGTCATACACCACGAGTTCGTCCCACAAGGGCAGACGGTGAATCAGGAATTTTATATCCGCGTGCTCCAATACATGTGTGATGCATTGCGACGCCGTCGCCCTGTCTTATGAGCATCTGGGCAATGGAGCCTACTCCACGATAACGCAAAGCGGCACACTGCTCTCAGCGTGACAAAATTTCTCGCCAAGCACAGCATTACTATACTTCCCCATTCGCCATACTCGCCTGACCTCTCCCCATGCGAGGTTTTGCACTTTCCTGGTGTGAAGAGAGCCCTGAAAGGTCGCTGAATGGGGAGCGTTGAGGACATTCAGGGCGCCACGATAAACGAGCTGACAGCCCTGCCAAAGGAACCGTTTTCTGTTTCCATGACGTCAAGGAGCGTTGGAGGCTGTGTATAGACTGCAAAGAAGATTATTAGGAAGGGGCGCTGCAGAAATTATTTCAATGTTAAACGTATTTTTTTTTAATGAACTCAGTCTCGGAACTTTACGGACAAAGGTTGTAACGCACAAGCTTCGACCCAGCAAAAAGGCTCGTTTTATCTGAGGCTGGCTTGGTGTCGTGTTGGGCTATATAGAGCAGTGTTTATCCGCAGGCATGTGAGTTGCTTCATCTCGATCCGTCGCTTTTCTATTCATTGAAGACGCGAATTGCATGCTTTGGAAAGCAATTTAGTTGAAGGCATTGTGCATCAGCTTCAAACATTCTATTGGAGTGAATTTGGTGTTCATGTGGCCATACGTCATTGTGAGCGTATAGCAAATTTAGTGCGACCCTTTTGTCTTGTGTGCTGTTTTTTTAATGTTATACAGCGGCTATCATGCAGAGATAATTGCTCTAGGAACGCATAACTGAATACTCGACAGTGTAGTTTGGCAATGCGGAGTTTAGAGAGACGATAATAAAGTGAAATAAATGATGGCAGCCGTATATGCAAAGAGAAACATAAGAAATTGTAAACAAAAATCATTTTTTTTGCGTTCAGCATAGCGAAATACAGAAGCACAAGCCGAAAAACAGTTTGAGAACATAAAAATTTCACAGCTCATTTTGGGACTCTGTATGCATAAGACTGTAATATGATATCAACAGAACGATCGTAAATGGTGCAATATAGAGCTGAGGTTAGTAAACCTTAAATGAGGTTAGAAACATCAAGAAAAAAGAACTTAATTTAAGGTTTAGAGGAATAACTGATGAGACTTTAGAGATAAAGTGGAACAAGTGAAGCAGTGAAAATTAACGCTCAGCAGAGGGTAAGCGCCAGTATAAAATGAAGAAGTGTAAAGAGGCACTGAAGCAAAGTAGCGGCCTTTAAAGCGAAAAAACTCAATTACGCAATAACAGAAAAATAAAAATTTTTTAAGGGACCAAGACTTCCACTGTACCTCGATTGAAATGCGAGAGCTTGGATGTCTCTGGAACAGCGCAAGTAGAAGGTCAAGCTTCGTAAAACATGGTAGAATGCTAAAAACCGGAATCGAGGCATACTTTCAATTTCAACTTAAGCTGAGAGATTGCTAGGAATAATTTTGCCTTATTGTTAGTGTAGTGAACTCCTCAATTCAATAATTGCCAAGTATGATGAGTAGTAAGGGAGGGTGGCCCAAGGTTTTTCCAGGAAACGAAATACTTTATGGTAAGTCACCGTGCCTGAGAGTCTCACACCGCAAAGATAATAAAAAAGAAAGAAGCAGATAAAATGGCGAGGATTTTATTTATTTATTTATTTATTATTTATTAGTTACCTGCATCGCCCCGCAGGGCATTACAGCAGAGGGGTAGAGACTTCATTTATAGGTATAAAGCAATTATTGCAGTGCATGGAAAAATGCTTCGTTAGATGTAATACATACAATACTCGATGGCAAACTGTTCCAGTCCCGAACAGTTCTAACAAAAAAAGAATAACGCAAGACGTCACCCCTGCAAGAAAATTCTCTGACCTTCAAGCAGTGGTCCAGTCGCTTTGATATATAATGAGGTGCCTGAATATATTGTTCGCGGTTTATGCCAGTTTTTGAATAATAAATCTCATTGAAAAATTTCAATCTTATGTACCTTCTACGGTCCTTCAACACTTGCCAGTTAAGTTTTCGTTTGCTTTCCGTCATACTAACTTGCCAATTATAATTACCAAGAACAAATCTAACTGCCCTATTCTGAAATTTCTCTAATTTTCCTACACACTCAGATGTGTGTGGATCCCAGCAAACACATCCATATTTGATCCAAACTTGATTTCTTTTGCGCTTTTACTCCTCATACTGCAGAGGAGTTTGCACCTATCCTTTTGTCATGCTACGCGTATGCCTGGGAAGACGCTCTTTTGTCTGCTTTTCGTGCACTCAAAGTCACATGCAGCCGGGCACAGATATATGCAAACGCTTTTGTAGCGATAGGTACACTACGCCAGCCCCTACGCGAGGTCAGCGTGGCTGCGCTGAGCCGTTACACCACCGCTACGCCAGCCAGCGCATGCGCGGAGTGACGTCATAGCCCGCAGCTGGTGTGCGCTCCGGCGCGCCGCGCCGTTGCGCTGACGGTGGAGCCGACGCCGCCCGCCTCCTCAGTTATGCACATGCGCGGAGTGACGTCAGAGCACGCAGCTGGTGTGCGCGTCGCGCGCCTACATTATTCTAGCATTTTAAGCCTTCAGCGTGGTGGCGCCGTGGTCACCGCGGAAGCTGCCGGCGACGCGGCGCGCCGGCGAAACCGAGTGGGGGAGGAGTGGATAGGGGGAGAGAGAGAGAGTGAATCCACGTCCAGGGACGATGATGAAGAAGGAACGCCCAGCGAAACGCAGCGGCGAAAGACTGACTTTGCTGTTCGACTGAGCGAGTTCCACTCGCCTAGCTGTATATCGCGTCACTCCATGTTTAACGAGGGAAAAGTTACCACCACGCGACTTACGACCCGTGATTATCTTCAAGATGAGCCAAATATCTTTAGAGATAATGGTGAGGGCTTCAGTATTCTTCGAGTGGCCAAGATGTTGCCTAATTAGGTCTTCAGTAGAAAGCGGCACGTGCAGGTGCATCATCGGTTTCTTTTCTTTTCGTTTACGACTGTGTATTATAAGCGACTTATCTTTGGACAGTTATTCTCGGGAACTATCATGTTATTATTAATAACGGGTAGCCTACTGGAAGAGCTAAGAGAGCACTTCTGTATCTTTAGGACAGAGCGCGTAGACAATAAAAACAATTTAACATGAAAACCAAACGGGTAGCAGTGAATTGATACGGGGTCTTAGGGTGAAAACAAAGTCTACCACCGCCGTCTCGAAGCAAGTGCTTACAAGAGTAAAATTCCAGACGCTAACAAAAGAATTGAAGTTGGCTCCAGGTAATGAACCAGTGGATGCAGGGCGGCATTGTATCTGTCTAATGTAATAGGTGAAACAGTGTGGAAGTGTATCTGTCTTGTCCAATACGGGAAACATCAAGGATTGTTGTGAAAAAATGAGGGAGCAAAGTATTATTCCGCTAATGCAGACTTCATATTCATATGTGTGCTCGTGCAGGAAATGAACACTTCAAAATGGAGCGTTGCAAAAATGGAGTGTTCAAAAATAAATTCTAAACTGCTTCTCTAACTTCCTATCTCATTGAGAGCGACCGTATGTCCCTATAGTGGAATAAGAAAGGGCACTTTGTCCGATTCACGGATAGAACTTTTGCAGACAAAGCTATTCGCACTGTTGTAAAAAGCTTCGGCTTAGCTCGCATCAATATCGACCGAATCTCAAGGAATGTATTTGAGAAGACTACATAACATATCCAGTTGCTCAGAAACACAACGCAACAAAGTGAGCACAAAGAAACAAACAATACGTTTACAGGCGCCCCTATATATATAGCATTCATTGCTTACAAGAAAGCATTTGACTCAGTGGAAACCGTAGCAGTCATGTAGGCATTGTGGAATATGGGTGTAGAAGAGACTTATGTGAAAATACTGGAATATATCCATAACGACTGCACAGCTACCATAGTCCTCCATAAAGTCAGCAATAAAATTCCAATAACGAAGGCTACTAGGCAGGGAGACGTGATCTCGCAAATGCTCTTCACCGCATGTTTACAGGAGGTGTTCCGAGGCTTGGATTGGGAATTAATGGAGAATACCTAAATAATCTGCGATTCGCTGATGACATTGCCTTGCTGAGTCACTCAGGAGATGAATTGCAAAGCATGATCATTGAGTTAGATACGCAGAGCAGAACAGGTCTTAAAATTATTATGCACAAAACCAAAGTAATGTTCAACAGTCTCGCAAGAGAGGAGTAGTTCACAATTGGTAGCGAGGTGCTTGAAGAGGTAAGGGAATACGTTTACTTAGGGCAGGTAGTGGCCGCTTATCGGGATCATGATAGGCGAAATAACTATAAGAATAATAACGGGGTAGAGTGCACAAGACCGGTTCTATGAAATCATGATTTCCAGTTTAGCACCTCAAAAGGAGACTATATATCAGCTGTATCTTACCGTTACTCACATATGAGACTGAAACGTGGAGGCTAAGGAAAAATCATTAGCTTAATTAAGGACAGCATAGAGAGCCGTGGAAAGCAAAACGACAGGTGTAACGTTAAGAGACCGGAAGCGGGTGAAGAAACAAATGGGAGTTAATGACAACCTAGTCGAAATCAAGAGTAGGAAATCGGCTTGGGAAGGGCATGTAATGTGAAGGCAAAATAACCACTGTTCCTTAAGGGTAACGGAGTGGATTCCAAGAGAAGGCAAGCGCAGCAGGGGGCGGCAGAAAGTTAGGTACATCGATGAGGTTAAGAAGTTTGCGGAGATACGGTGGTCACAGCTGGCAAAGGACAGGGTTAATAGGAGAGACATGGGAGAGGCCTTTCCCCTGCAGTGGACTTTGGAATGCTGCTGCTGATGCTGATGATGAAATGTAGGAGCCACTCATGTCCTCCGCCCTCCCGATGCGGAGAACCTCTTCTGAATCGTCGCCCGTGGCCTGTCGCGAACACTTCCCCTCTCCTCCCTCGAAGTGGCAGCGTAGAAAGTGGAGGAGCGGCTTCGCGTTGTCACGCGGCTAGCTCCTCCTTGTTCCCTCTCGTCTTTGGTGGCACCAGGTTAAGAGTACGCCGTGAAGGGTACCTAGAAAGGCATCGGAATGAGCCGGGAAACCCACTGCAAGACAGAGTGCAGGACCCCAGTGACATCCACCTCTGCCTTGTGACCGTGACATCAACTTTCTGCCATCCTGCTACGCGCGCACGACCGGGCGAGGCCAGCCAATATTTCGGAGATCCGGAATAAGCAATTTGCCATCATTTCGGCGGTGCTGCGTCATAACCAGAATGCTGCACTAATAAGTTACGATTAAAACAACGAGCAGGACGTTCCGAAAGAATATTCAGCTATAGACCGTATATTCACTTTTTCATATATGTTAAAGGGGAATGTGCTCAACAAACCGACCCCTATATATATATTTTTATAGAAAACAAAAATGATTTTTTAGATAGGGAAGACAATAGCAGTCATGAAGCCATTGCGTAAGAAGGGCATAAAAGAAGGTTATGTGAAGTTTATCATTAGTGAGAGGACTACACAGCAGCGGCAGTCTTCCGCAACATGAGCGATGGAATAAAAAATGAGGAAGCATGTGATAAAAGCTCACAACGATTTACTGTTGCTATTCAGCGAGTCTAAATAAGCCATGACGGTCGTTTATTTGATGGGAGCTTGTTATTAAATTTTATGCAGAACATCTCAGTGCCCTCTAATCTGCTCATTTCACTGCGCTGCCACTTAATTGAGGGGGGGGGGGGGTATTACCAATAAAGTCTGAGACTTGAAAGACTCATCGCAGAACACTGAGACTGAATATTAAAATTTAGTCGAATCCTTAAACGAGCCCTGCGTGACTTATGTATTTGTTCTCATTGCAGGAATAAGAAAGAACAAAACAACTAGCAGAGGTATTGAAGACATTCAAAATGCAGCGTTGTCTGGCGTGCGCAGTAATCTTGCTCCTTTGTGTGCACAGTCTAATGCCAAGGTAAGGTAGTCTGGAGTATGGGAAAGTGATTCCGTCTATATGAACTTAAAGACAGCAGCATGTTTTGATCCTTTGCCACCGGTCTTTATTATTCCGCGTAACGCGGTATTGAGGTCTCATTGCCATGTTTCCTGGACATCGCCTAATTGCTCAGTTAAGAGCTGTGTGCATGTGGTGGGCACAGAAAAGCGATGCCGCTAGCATTCAAACACTTGTTCGGCAGACGACAGTTTGCATCTTTCGTGGCTCTCTAACGCATGCCAATAAAAGGGTGCAAGAGACCCTAAGTGCTTCCGTTATACTGCTTGTGGAAGTGTTGTGTGCTCGTATTCCCGCCATGAAACCTTTACAATGTCCGATATTACCGAAAAAAAAGATACTTTTATATATGTCTTTCCACGAAAGCTCAAAATCTATTAAGCAGCCTATTTCTGAGATTGTGCATTACTGCACCAATAAATTCTAAGCAATGGGCACTGGATGTGAAGAATATAAATTTCTTTGAAATCGCTTTCAGTGAACATTTCACGATTGGAGTTCGATGAGCATGGATCCAATATACCGCAAATTGTGACTTCTTCGCAACAGTCTACCAGTAACATATTCCAAGTGAATACAGTGCAAAGGTTTCAAAATGCGCTTCATGCGCTTCAAAGACAAACTTATTGTAACAACAAGGGTAGCACAGGATTAAAGCAAAGGGCAAAATTTCGGTCTCAGCAACCTTTCCAAACACCGACGCCCATATGTAAGATTCTACAGCTTGAAGTAACGCAAGATAGCTAATTGAACAGCTATCAACAAAAACTGTGTCCTTTGTTATAAACATATAAACTTATAAAAATCAATAGAACAATTAAACCATAATATGACAGCACATCTTCAGGAATGGAATACAATTTTGCTGCAGTAGTACGGAGCGGAAAAATATTTGCGAAAAAAAAAAGTTTTCAAAAGGCGGTATATGTTAAAGCGATAGCGTTAAGGCCCCGTTACCCAGAAAATCCGGCCGTCGGCGTTGTCCGCATTGTCGGCGTTGTGAGCCAAAAATAACGTGCACCGGAGAAGTAACCTAGGTGGTCACGTGACCTTGAGGTGTCACCGCAACCTGCCCAACAGATTCTAAACGAACTTCATTGACCGTGAGCCCCGCGGGGGGCGTCTGCAGCTTGCAGGCGTTGTTGAGTGGTTACACCACGGGTCCCCGAGCATGCGCAGGGACATCCCCCAGGGGGATGATGGCAAACAGTGCATCACCACGGACCCGAGCACCCGCGCCAAGCCGTGCGTGGCATCTCCGTGTCCGGGGAAAAGGGGTTCCTGGTGGTTGAGCCGATTCCGAGCGTTTGGACCTTTATGGCACCTCGGCGGAGGGAACGCACCACTTTGGCCTCAGCTTCCGGTAGACGGCACCTCAGGCCTGACCCGACCGGGGGAAATCGGCAGTCGCCATTTCCTGTCTACCTCTCCAATCTTTTACTTTCCTATCTTCTTTCTGACTACAGTCCTGTCTCCTCCTCGTTTCCAGTTTTTTTTTCTTTCTTCATAAGCGGCTAGGGTTAACTTTGGCGAAATACCCTGGGCTTCGTCATATTTGGTTACAATTGAGGTGTACAGCTGACGTGGGCAGGACTTGCGTGCAAGTTCCTGACCCGTCCCCTCATTGGGCTCCGTGGTGGGTGTTTTGCACCGTGACTGAAAAATTAAATTTTTTTTATGCCTCTCCTCTATTCTAAACCTGATCGCTCTCTGAAAAGAGGGTGGAATGATGAAAGTATTTTTCAAAAAAGAAGAGTGTCAGTCCTAAAATTTCATGTTATTCATTGAAAAGGTGAAGAACAACAAGCAAGACTGAATTCCCCGTTCTTGGTTGCAATGTGCCCGACAGACACCTTGGGATTTGGGTACAAGGTATCAAAAATGGCTAGTGGCGACTTACTGCTCGAACTACGTGACACCGTCCAGCACTCGAAACTTGCAAACATTGTATCGATACGGGGGATTCCTGTCTCCATCACGTCACACCGATCCTTGAACAGAGTCCGAGGCGTCATATCAGAAATCGATTTTGTTCATCTCTCTGTAAAAGAAATGCTTGAAAGCCTTGCGACCAAGATGTCATAAATGTTCAGCGAATAAAGATCAGGAAGGATAACAAGGAAATAGATACGAAACACTCGTTCCTCACTTTGAGCACCAGCACTCTACGCATTGAAGTCGGGTGCCTGAAAATAGATGTAAGCCCATATATACCAAACCCACGCAGATGTTTCAATTGCCAGAAGTCCGATCACGGCTCACATAGTTGTCGGGGCTGCAACTCTTGTGCTAAATGCTCTTCGAAAGACCACCAGTCAGATTAATGTGTTGCTGCCCCACGGTGCACAAATTGTGAAGGAGACCATGCTGCATACTCGAAAGCTTGTCCGTCCTGGAAGAAAGAAAAAGAAATAATTATTTTGAAAACCACCGAAAACATCTCTTTCAAGGAAGTAAGAAGGCGATACGCCGAAACAAACAGATTCTCCTTCACTGCAAAAACAACCTTCGCCGATGTGGTGCGTGGGCGCGGCGCCTAACACGAAGCCTTGGCACCTTTCCAGTCTGCACGCAGTGGGCCTATGGCAGGGCCATCCGCGCCCCCTTGTGGAGTAGCTGACACTACTCCACCAACCCCAGTGTAGGCTGCGCATACCGCCGGGTCAGCGGTCCTCAAGACCTCTTCCCAGAGGTCGAGGTCTAACTCAAAAGTCAGCGTGCGTCCTGCACGGTCGTCCAGCGCCTCTGCAGAGGCGATGGACACGACCCAGGACGTCAAACGGACGGCGGAGGTCCTTGAATCGATCAAAAAATGTGAGGCTCCGAGTCACGGGGCCAAATAAAAGTGATCTAATTTTATCTGCACACACGCGCACAACATTAAGATGGCTTTCATAATACAGTGGAACTGCAGAGGTCTCGTAAATAACTATAACGAGATAAAAGACATTTTAAACACAATTTCTCCTATTGCTTTATGTTAGCAGGAAACCAATCTAGGCCCTCAGCACACAAAGATGCTAAAGAAGTATACTGTCTTCCGCCGTGACCGAGAGGGGGCGAGCAGACTCTCGGGAGGCGTAGGCATCATTCTGCAACCTGGAGCAGCAGCTGGAGAGATCAAACTGAAAACTAGATTCGAAGCCTTAGCAACCACTGTGGTTGGTTACAAAACCATTACACGTTGTAGCATATATCTCCAACCACATCTGGAAGTCACACAACATGAATATGAGAACCTTTTAGAACAGTTACTGGAGCCATACTTGATAGTTGGCATTTTTAATGCACACTCTTGTTTCTGGGGCAGTGAGAAAACCGATAGCAGTGGTGAGGTGATTGAGGATTTTATACTATCCAACAATATTTGTTTATTTGACAGCGCCAATCCTACTTATTGCTCCCCTAGTTTAGGAAAAAGGAGTGTTTTAGACTTATCTTTCAGCTCTGAATTAGTTTTTAGCGATTTTAAATTGGATGTTTTAGACAATTCATATGGAAGTAATCATCTCCCGGTTGAAATCTGCCTGTCATCCCCACCATCAGTCACCCCGGCCAAACCGCGGCTTTGGAAGCTCAATTTAGGAGACTGGCAGCTTTTTAGAACAGCTGCCATGTTAGAAAATATTGCGTTAGAAAATCTAATGTGAAAGAAATAAATGAAAACTTCACAAATTTAATTCTTGCTGCCGCACACTTGACTATGCCCAAATCTTCAGGAATAGTACAACGCAACCATAAAGTGTGGGGGACACGATATTGCAAACAAGCAAAAAAACAACAAATTGAAGTTCGGGAGATATTTCGCCGATACCCCACATAGGAGAACCTTAGAAACTTTAAAAAAGCAAAAGCAAAAGCGCGGTGGTACATACGTCGAAATGTCGAAAAATCATCTTGGCAGCGTCTCATTTCGTCGATAAACAGCCAAGTTTCATCGAAAAAAATGTGGGAGGCAGTATACAAACTGAATGGTCGCTACTCTCCCTTTACAGTTCCTCTTCTGACAGCTTCTGGTGTACATACAAATATCAAAGAACAAGCTGACATATTAGGAGAACATTTTTCACTGCATCTAGTTTCTCTCACTATGCAGAATCATTTTTAAAATATAAAAACAAAGCCGAAAGAGAAAGACTGCCGATAAAGGGCAGTGATCGCGAAGCATATAATAGCCCTTTAAGGCTGGAAGAAATAAACAGCGTACTTTCTTCCGGTAAACAGACTGCACCAGGACCAGATGAAGTCGATTACGTAACGCTCGTTCACCTATCCGAACCCGCTGTAGACTCGGTTCTGAAATTTAAAAAAAATATATTGATGTCAGGAGAGATACCGGAGGCTTTGAAAAAAGCCATTATTGTACTGTTGTTGAAGCCGGGAAAGGCACCTAACTTCCCTGGCAATTACAGGCCTATAGCCCTTAAAAAGCATACTTGCGAAATCCTTTGGAAGTGTCCTTAATATTAGGTGAATGCTTCTATTACAATCCCGTGATCTTCTTGACATTCATCAGTGTGGATTTAAAAACGCGCGCTTTACAACCGACCATCTAGTCCGCCTAGAGAACACGTCCGAGAAGCATTTATACACAAGCAACACTGCCTTGCTGTCTTTTTCGATTTAGAGAAAGCCTATAGCCCCAAATGGAGGTCATGCATACTGCAGGACCTTGGACACCTCGGCATCCACAGTAGAATGCTGAACTGCTTGAGTTACTTTTTGACCAACCGTTCATTTCAAGTACGCCTGGGTGCCACTGTTTCTACGAACTTCATTCAGGAGAACGGCGTGCCTCAGGGGTGCATTTTAAGTACCACACTTTTTATAGTACAAATGAATTCCTTAGCAAAAATAATTCCGAAGTCTATCACGTACTCAATCTATGTCGACGATATCCAGATTGCTCGCACATCCTCTAGCGTTGCATCGTGTTAGAGGCAAATACAGCTGACAGTAAATAAACTAACAGCATGGGCAAATCAAAATGGTTTCAAGTATTTTACGCAAACGTCCGTAGCTGCTCTGTTCTCGCCTAGAAAAGGACTGCACACTGATCCATCCCTGTATCTAAAGGAAGTCGCACTATCAATTAAAGATGAGCACAAATTTCTAGGAATAACTTAGGACAAAAGCTTACATTCCTACCATACATAAACTCTTAAAAAAGAAAGCTTCTAAATCTCTGAATATACTAAAAGTACTTTCATAAAAACACTGGGGATCTGATAGGCCTTGTCTTTTACACATTTATCGCTCTGTAGTTCGCTCTACATTAGATTATGGATGCATAGTTTATGAATCAGCGAGGCAATCTACCTTAAACGGCTGGATCCAGCACATAATTTGAATTTGCATCTTTTTACCGGTGCACACAGAACATCACCCATATACAGTCTTTATGTGAAAACCAACGAACCATCACTTACAGACAAAAGAACCATGCTCACATGCTAGTACATTTAAAAATCCGTTCACTACCCAAACATATCTGTCACCAAATAGTCACAATGTGCCCATCTAGAACACTATTTAACAACAAACCATTAGCTATATGGACGATTCTGCGTTTTGAAGATATGTGCCAAAACCTCGGCGTAATATGGATGCATTACCTGGCATTGCTCGACGAATAGGTCCACTGCCTCCATCGTACAATTTTCCTGCAATCTGTGACCTCACTCTTACACATTTCCGTAAAAAACAAACTCCACAGCAAAATAAAATACAAGAATTTCATGCCCATGAACAAAAATACAGTAGTTTTATAGGATTTTATACTGATGGATCAAAAACAGATAGTTGCGTAGGAAGCGCAGTGGTGCGATGGAATTCGGAGGAAATAGTAAGACTACCACAGTGTTCCTTCATCTTCACCGCGGAGTGCTACGCAGTATGGTTGGCCATAGAAAAAATAATAAGTAAGAACCTCAAAAATGCTATTCTTTACACAGACACTTTAAGGGTACTTACGTCTCTCCATTCTAAAAATGCAAGCACCCCTGTGCTTGGTTACTTCATACACAACATAGTGACTGCCAAAGCTCGAGGACAAAATATAAAACTGTGCTGGGTATCGAGTCATGTTGAAATAAAAGGCAATGAGAGATGAGATGTGTGCGCTGCTAAAGCTCGTGGCAAGGAACTAAAAGAAGTAAGTGTACTGTTTATTGACTGCATGAAATTAGTAGCAAGGCAACTAAGGAAAAATCGCAGTCGGCTTGGAACAATGAAGTAAATAATAGACGAAACTTGGTAAAACCTGTTTGAGATTAATTTAAGTCGCATGTGCACCAAGAACGTTTCAAGGAAGTGATCTTATGTCGTCTCCGAATAGGCCATACGTACGCACAACATCCTACTAACAAAACAAGAAAAACCTGTTTGCCAAGAATGCGGAGATGAACTCACGGTTAACCACATTTTATTTTCTTGTGTGAAACCGGAAAAAACTAAGAAAAAGTATTTTACTCAATTTTATGAAGAATGCATTCCTTTTCATCCAACACTGATCTTAGATGATAATGCCATTGCTAATATACGTTCTCTTTTTAGCTTTTTCGAAGAAGCAGTAATACCTGAAAAACTATAAATTTTGAACCATTGCGTCGCTTTTTTGCATGATACACATTCAGCCATTTTCTCATCCCCGAGAAGAAGGCTGAGGTCTTTCTTTGATTGGCTGGGAGCCTCAGGATCCTTGCCCAGACAAGGATAGCCCCTAAGGCTACCTGACCTACTTTAAGGCTTTTACAAGTAGCCTTTTCCAAATTTCTTCTCCTATGTTATTACAAGACAGTACAATATTTTAGGCCATATATACCATCGATAGTATTTATGATTTGTAAACATTCTGCACGAAACCTATTCTATACCTTGAGCCGGGCGCATGATGGCCTTAGCTGCCTACGTGCCCTAAAACCCAACACAACACAAAACAACATAGTGACTGGGAAATAATGATTGATGTTGAGAGATTGCTCAGGAAGAGCAACTTGGGTTGCAGAAGCCACACCGGTGACAGCACCTGCCATCTCAACCAGTGTCGCTTCGCTTAACCGTTGCAACATTGCGGAAGGAGAGGCGCGAGGACTTTCAGGGACCTATGAGTGTAAAGTTGAGATTGACCAATTCGGCATATATGGGCATTAACTGAATAATGCTGTCACATCACAGTCTTGAGAGGAAACTTCGTTCCTTTACATGACGCTTTTGCGCTGTGACCCAAATTATCATCTCTTCGCCTGTTCTTGTGCAAGTGTCCTCTCTAATTCTTCTCTCTGTAGTTTAACCTCAGAAATGAAATCCTCTACGCATTACTTATTGATAAGTTTTTAAACTCGACTAATTGTAACTTCAGTTCTAATGTGCTGCTTCATTCCTCGTACAACCCACAATATCTGACGTTAGAATCTTCGAAATAGTCGGCCTCTATTTTGTGGATGTCAAACCAGACAGACGCCATTAGATATCCGTTACTTCATTTCACTATGATTAAGGTGGCCTAAATTTGCTCTATGTCCTTTCCTACTCACTGTGAAAACAGTGTTGTACAACGTAGAAATGTGCATACAGTGCTAGATACTTCACCTCTCAAAGGAAAGCACTTTAGATAATTAAAAAATTCATTTTTTGCCAACTGTTCTTTTCTGTTCGGGTAAAATGACAAAACTTAAATTTTGATGCGGATTTTATAATTGTTATTTTGGGCCTAGTCATGCAGTGAACACCTACTGGACAGTCTTGTTCAAGCATGTAACGGAAATTCTCTCACTCATATGGCGCAGAAAGGTACAAGAATATGTACATTTTGGCATTTCAGGTACACTTTAAGGGTGTGACGCGATACCTTTAATCGGGTAATGCCCATGTACACGGCACTGATAATTCTTGACTTTACATTCATAAATCTCTCGAAGCCCTTATACCATTTGTGGCTCAGTACTGCAGAGAATTCGTTAAGCGCCAGTGCCCTGCGATGTTAGGTGCTGCCACAGGCCGGGCATCTGGGGCCCAGGTTGATTTTTCCTAGCAACCTCTCGCGACCAATCATTTTTTTGAGTGTCACCTGCCACCGAGGTCAGTTTGCCCACAATGCTGTGGGTAGCTTGTGATGGTGCCACAGGGTCACGTCATCTATAAGACCCACGTAGACTGCTTCTGCGGGATTTTGCGGTTACAGCACTGACGACGATGACGCAGGATTTTGCGCAGAATGGAAGTCCTGACGCTATCACGTAATATGCTCATTCGACAATCCACAACCTATAAAAACTGTTTTGAGGTATGCTTACACTGCTGTTTGCAAAATATGATGCCGTTCAGATCGTTGAGGCCTTCTAAAGTTCGTACAGGCCGGCCGCGCAGTTTCAGCTTCAACGATAAGAAAGATCAAGCCAGTAAATTAGCATTTTTTGTTTCCAGCGTCAACGGCTGTAACACCAAATTAAGGCCACAAAGGCGAAGCATTGACGAATGGTGTGTCGGAGTGGTAAGTGACTAGCTTCATTATATTCACAGATTCTTCAACAATCGCCTGTTGGCGCCAATGTTCCACCACTGATGTCAACCGGTCACTGCTTATTGCATTGGGCACGCACATGAATGATAAATGATGGTTAAGTAGCAATCGATGTGTTCGCATGGTAAGAACTGTGATTTCCTCCATTTTCATTGGTACGTTGAGGGCAAAAGGTACTTTCCTTACACTGCCAAATTGTCACTAACCAAGGCGAATTATAGAGAAGCTATTTAACAAAACAAGCTCTCTTAATAAAAAGAAAACAAGTTGCCTATTCCGTCCCTGCAACACCTGAGGCCGACTATTGGCAATCGCCGTAGCGATTGTACCCGATTCTACCAGATGGGCGTTCTCACAACCGGGCCTGCACATCTGGTAGGTCTGCATCTAGTCATCGACGCTCTGTCTAGGCAATGTGCCGCCCCGCTGCATTTCCCGAGGCCGCATATCCATTCGAATATCAAAGTGCTCATCTTGCTCCCGCTATAGCGTTATCGCCGCCAACCTTGAAGGTGTAACTGGTCGTCTTTCTTCCGCTAACTGTTCTGCGCCATCGTTGAAGGTGCTACTGTAGCTGCCCTATCGGTTCTGAGTAAATACTGTTGTTCCCGTCGAAAGATGGCGACACGTCCCAACAAACACGAAACCTCGTCAAAATCTCCCAGAAATATCCCATCAGGACATTTGGAATGTCCCCAGGAGGTGCTCATTTTTCCCGAATACATCCAAAAAACGGCCCCCACAACTCGCCGTGTCCAAAAAGTTGTGCGTCCCAGGGACAGCCCCATAACGTTAATGCTAGACTTCTCAACTCTGGCTCAATAAAATTTTCTTCTTTTTCATGCGGACTTCGGGCATCTTGAGCGCACATATGTGCCAAATTTCAGGCACATGCTTACGTTACAGGTGGTGTAATACATCTGTCCACTCGCGTGGATGCTTGCTGGCTTGGCCATTCAGACTTACCTGTTTACATGAAATGTGCTTTAAGAAGGTGAAAATTATGGCTGGTTGGTGCATGATCTTGTGACGGGAGCAGTGCAGCACGAAACAAAGAGAGAAGCGAGCCATGACGCTGAATAACAACCATATTTTGAATGCACATTCGTCGAATAATTACATCTCGCTCGTATAAGAAGGAAAAGAAAGAAGCATGAAAAACGCACAAGGTGTACACGTGGTGAAATATTAAGACATCGCACGCAGATAATCAATTTTTCTCTTACGAAGGGCTCTTGAAGGTATGCAGACGCAAACGTCGCTCTTTGGTCAGATGTTGAAGGCTTCTTCAATCTCCCAGGTCCGTTGATCAAGGTATGCCTGGATGACAATTGTGTTGATAAGCTGCGGCGCGCATTCCTGCTCTCTGCAATGTTTTGCTAAATCACTGCTGATGGTGCTCTTTAGGGATCTTTTGTGCTATCGAAGCCGTTTATTCAAACAGCGCCCTGTTTGTCCAATGTAGGTGTGTCCGCATGACAGAGGTATTTCATAAACCCCGCTTTTCATACATTTCACATGTTTTTTTCCAGTGTTTTTTCTTGCATTGATTTTTTCTTCGCTCGCTGTTGACTTTGGCGCACAGGCTTCTTAACTCGTTGGGTGCTGACATGAGCACTTTTACACCTGCTCTTGCTCCTACCTCTTTGAGACTGTGGGAAATGCCATTAATGCAAGGAATGACCGCTTACGGCTTCCTTTATTCTGATGTGGTTGTGACATATTTTCTGCCTCTAAGTGCTTGCAGAATCCCTTCTGCGGCACTCGATAGCAGTCTCGTCGGGCAACCTGCTGCTTTCAGCCGACGGTTCAGGGTGTCAAAACTGCCTTGAACTTCATGATGAGAGGATCTTGTCAATGCGGCTCTTTCGTGTCTCCCGATTTCGCCCATAGCAGCGCAATACAGATGTAATTTAACTTTATTTGATGTGCTCTTTGTATTCAAGTGAATACGAACAGGAGACGCACATGTATCCACCATTTAACACACAATGTACGGAGCACTACGACACCAGGATATAATAATGGCCAAATTTTTCTCTAGCTCTGAGGAATCTGAAAAAATGAAGCAAAAAAACATAATACAGGCTTAAAGTTGATGCAGCTAAAGACAACATTCTAAAGGGTACAAAAGCATATATGCACATGCAAAAGCAAACGCATGTAAAGAGCAATCTGGGTGCCAAAAGAAAAGACGAAATGGGCGTACGATACAGATGCGCGGTTTCAGGTCACGGAAATTCTGCAGGGTGAAACCTCCCTCTGGGTTTGTCTCTCGCAAGAGCCTCGAAGTAAGCTTGAACGTGTTATCAAAACAGGAAGAAAATCAATTCTACGAGGCGAAAATAAAAAAAAAACGAGCATAAACCAACATACCTTGATGACGTTGCCAACGGAAACCCGGGGATGAAATAAAATGCTGTACCTATATATAGTAATTCAACGAAGCCTTCTGTCTTGCGCCTTCTCACTGCATAGCGAACGCTCAAACATATGCGTTACATCCTCGTTACACCCCGTTTTGTTTTCTTGTATCTAAGTGTGGAGATAAGACTGCTTGCAGCCGGCCGATAGAAAGAGGGGACGTCTTGAGGTAGGTGCCCTGGCGCGCCGCATCCATGGTACAGCAGACCGCGCGTGCGGCACAATACGGCGTGGGAGGCGATGTCAAGGTGATCAAGGCACAAGTAATCCGGGTGGGTTGGGAGTCAGCGACGCGAACACAACACAGACTATACCGCTACGACAGGACGGCAATGTAGGTAGAGCCGGTTAATCCATGGGCACTCGCAGCAAGAGTCTGGCGGGATTCCGAAGATCTCTCCCGCCTATGACCGCAGTGGACGGCCACGCTGCCACCAACAACACGCCACAGTCGTCGGAGGCGCTGAGGGATGCAGAGTGCGCGCTAGGAGTCGCCCTTTGCCTTGAAATCCGCTGCCGCGAACGACGCCTGAAAGAGCATCATTATGGTGTAGGGCCGTGAAGCTGCACCAAAGACTTGCGAGGCGCCGTGTGCCGCTGCACCAGTTCCATAAGGAATTATGTGGGCACGCGGAGGTGTGCGGGAATGCTGCCATGAATCCGTAGCTACGAAGTTCACGACAGCCCAGTGATGAGAGCAAGAGCTGCCGCGCACTGGGGCTTGCGCGCGAATACGTGCGCGCAAGATGGCTTCCGTCCAGCCAGGAAGCCAGGTGAGCAAAGGGAGGCCATTACGGCGCCTCTGCTCGACAGCCACGCAACGAGGACAGCTGGTAGTTGGAGATGCCTGCAGGAACCGGCGCACCGTGCTGAAGTTGGAAACACTATAGAAGACGAGCACGTTGGTGACAGCCGCTCCCGCCGGTGCGATGAAAAGGCAGACCGCCGTCGCCAGTCTGCCTGCAGCATGGAGCCGACGGCCAACGAGAGAGATGCTTTTTTCGGGTGTTTGAAAAAAAGGTTTGATCTCTCATAACGGCGAGTGTAAGAGCAAAATCTTCTCGCCCCGTAGCTTTTGGCGCGATGGAGAGAGAAAAGGAAGCGAGGAGTCAATTTGTATTTTTTGTTGAAAAGCATTTGTCCCAAAACGTTCTCCCGGCTGCCTTTCTGGGACCAAAATGCTATGATTTGTTTTTGTTTCTACTTAAAACCCTCGAAAAAACGTTTCTAAGCCATTAGTGGGCGCACTGTCATTTTGCTTGTGTTTCTGTGTCCTGCCTGAACGGCCTGGAAATGTTCTATAAATGTTGTACTGGGACTGGGACACTCCATCCTTTCTGGGCGCACCTGGGGAGGTACGTTGTTTGCTGGGCTGTTCCAGGTCTGTCGCTTCGGAAGGCTGACGCACAGAATGTGTAGCCTGCTGCCCTCGGTACTGTCCTAGTTCATAATCTCCAGGAGCCTACACGTTCCAAAATTCGTCATCCTCGTCACTTGTTCCCCTGGTGCCATTCTCTAATAGACTTTCCTTTCCCGACATCGTGCCCTCAACGCCTTGGCCCGCTCGCAGAGACAACTCTCCGGGCCTGTGTTGGGCCGCCCGACGATATCCTAGAAGGGACGCGTCGGAGTTATTGCGCGAATTTCTTCGTTGCCCAGGACCATCTTATCCGACACGTAAGCGCTGCCCTCGCTCTTCCTCGTGCTTCTTCTGCCACTGAAGCAAAATTTCTTTTCCTTTCCCCATGTTTCCTGCCGACGCCACAGACATTTGCCTTTGCCCGTTCTTCAGCTGCGGAATGGGGTCAGTATAACTTTTCTGGTCAATCCGCTTTTGTCTACCGCTACGTTGCCTCGTAGGAGCTGTGCTGGCCGTATTGAGCCTGCTGGCCTTCTTTTCGACCTTCTCGCTGACAGTCATTCTGCTGCAGAGCAACATCATCCATCATTCTGCCTACGTCACCCTCGAGCGGAGCCAACGCGAGAAGCTTCTTAATCTCGGCCGAAATTGTGCCTCTCTTTCGACCGCGCGCAACCTTCCTTGGGATGGACGACGGCCCTCTCTTGCCATATTGACACCAGCGCTCATCTCTTTGTGCACCACTACTCGTACCTTGTGTCACTTACTGAGCGTCGTGTCATCGCCGAACAAGTTGACGACTTGCTGCAACGCTGTGGTGTTCAGGAATCGTATAATATCCCGTCGTCTGCACTTGTCCCTTTTTGAGAAAAGGTGAATCCACTCGATACTGAGTAGACAATTGGCGCCTGAAAAAATTATGCTCAGATATGTATATCTGCTCACGCGCATCGATGACGCCTTAGACTCTGTGCAAGGCGCATAATGCTTTTCCTCCCTAGATTCACGCTACGGATATTGGGAAGTTTGAATGCAGAAATGCGTTTAACGGCTGCGTTTAGGCGCTCTTTGTAAGCAAGTTTTTTCTGACCGGTTTCCGTCCGTCCAAATCTGCACTTCTGGGACCAACATAAAAGAGCGAAGTGTCGCAAGAATGAGGTTTAAGGTTCTCGTTTTCTATTTCTTATAAATTTGTGTTCACGGTGTATTACGTTTGAGCTTGGCCAACTATGCAGTTTGCTAAATAATCACTCAAAATAACGACTCTGAAAAGGCATACACTTACGGCATCCAAATGAAGTCGATGTACCACAAGGCAGCCACAGTGCGGAGGAGTTTGTAGCGCCTGCGACATGCAGCACGCGGTATACTGCCCAATAGGCAAGAAACTCCGAGAGGGCGCAAGATAACGCGATTGTGTCAGTGAGGTGGGCATGCCTGCAGCGTTGGGACCAATCACGGGGTGCGCACTGGAAGCGCGAAATTCTCTTATCAACTGCACTCGAGATGGAATCGTCATTTTGAGGCACCTCTGAAAGTATCACACGCTAACTCCGCTCCTGCGACTCAACACAACAGCGTTGACATGGGCGGCACCGTGTACAAGTACTGCTGCCAGTCGCCACGAACACAATCGCAATCGGAAGCCGCACGCTATACCTTTACCATGGAAGACGACTGACAGTACGATCACCTAAGGAAGCGTCAGGCGAGATCTTTGAACACACAACAGGAGCGAGTTTATGAACGCTTCGGAAGCGGAAATACGGGCAGCACGCAGCGTGTTCTTGCAGTGGAGAAGCCTAGACGTAGCACGGATTACACCGTAATTTTTTCTTATGGCAGCGGCTGGCCATTCAAAATTCCTTTTTTAGACCTTGGGGGGGGGGGGGCGTCAATGTAGCAAACGCGAGCGACCAAAGAAAAAACGAACATTCAGAACCTGTACACATTCATTTTTGTCAAGATCATGATTGAAGTTCAGAACATGGCCACACCACTTATAAGCTTTTAAGGCATGATAGACTACATCCTCATTTCTGTCTTCCTGAGCTGTTCTGTCTTAGACTTGGTTGGAGCATAAAAGGGTAAATGAGCATCACTGCAAAAGCACATTATCCGGCATTGATGTGATCCTACTGATGATCAGTGCTATGTTTGTGAAATGGTTGGATTTTGCCCGCGCCTGGAGGAAGTATCGAGAGTGACAGCAGCTGGGAACATTCACCTTGGCCTCATACCATTTCTTGAGCCCACACTTGTACTTAGTCATCGGAGCAATTGCACAGCCTGAAAGCGTTATTCATGTGTTAATATGTCACATAAATTTCTTTTGCAGGACTGTCACCAGAACCGGTGCGACTATGATGGCTGCAACGGCTGCGTAGGCGCTAATTTATGGTGTCACGGATACTGCACCCGTGCCACGTAGCACTGAAATAAACAGCCATTGTTACTCTGGAATGACATTCTTTGGTTTGATTTTTAGTCAGGTGAATTTTTGCTGTAGATGTTTACATTTTTATGCGGCACATCAGCGCGCCACCTAACCTTGTAACCCTAAAATATCTCAGTTAAGGGCACAGGGTAAGGTAAAATTAGAAAAAAATCGTTTTTTTTTCTTTTGGAATTTTAGAAGTTCAATTCTTTCTACACATGTTCCATGATCACACTTTCCTTAGAAAGCCATATTTACGGCTGAAAAACGCTTTTTCCGAAACCAAGTAGTGAGCGGCCACGCCCTCTTTTGGTATAACGTCAATTTTTTCAACCAAAAAGTCCACCACCTGATTTCAAAACTTGTCTAAAATCAGCTACATATAAAAAATTGTCTGGCAACTATTGTACAGCTCCTCTTTTTTAGCCAAGACAATCCTGAGACGCTTTGCACGTGTTTTCCACGTTTCTGCAACCTTCATGCAGCTGCGTCCGAGTGCTATCCCTTTCGATCAGTATTGTAAATTGTGCCGGTGTTGGTTGCTGCTGATAAGTTGAGATGCCCAGGGCAAAGAAGGCCTTCGTCAGGCGTGAATTTCACGGCAACCGCTACGCTCATCGTGAAAAAGCAAAAGGATGTCCACGACCGAATGAGATCCCGAACGCCGAACGCGCCAGCTCCTCGACATCGAAGCTTTCAAGATTTTCTCTGTGCTTCCAGGAAGAGGATGTGCTACAGAGCAGCAGCCAATATGCCTTAATGGACATGGACGGCATTTGTGCCGCAAATACACAGATTTGTGTGTGCAGAGAGTGCGGTGGAAGTGTTGAGCTCATCGAAATTGTGACAAAACGGGTAGGTGTTGCAAGCGTTTACAGTTTGAACTGTGAAGTGTGTAGTGCCGCACAATGATTTGAGACGTCGAAGAAAACTACTTCTGGCCTCTATGAAGCCAACCTCAGGTTAGTGTATGCCTTGAGGTCCATTGGTAAGGGAATGGCTGCAGGAAATATACTCTGTGCTATGCTAAACCTTCCTAAGCCGCCGACAAAGTTTGCGAAATACAATCAAGAGCTTCTAGGTCACATCGAAGCTGCTGCTCAGGAGTCGATGAAATGGGCAGCTGACGAAGCTGTGCAGCTGAATGAGGGGGATAAAGACATCGCAGTTGCTCTTGATGGAAGCTGGCAGAAGCGAGGCCATACTTCCAATGACGGCATAGTCTCTGCGACCAGTGTAGACTCTGGGAAAGTGCTGGATGTGGAGGTTTTGTCTAAACGTTGTCCGAAGTGCAGCATCAAGGGTACAAACAGTGACCCCCTTCATAGAGAGGTGTGCCAAAGCAACTACCAAGGCACCAGCGGTGGAATGGAAGTCGCAGGAGCACTGAAAATTTTCGGCAGGAGTGAGGAGCTTCACGGCGTTCGATACGTCAAATACCTTGGGGATGGTGACAGCAAGGCTTTTATGGCTGTGAAGGCGCAAATGCATATGGTGATTCCGTTGAAATATCCAAGGTTGAGTGCATAGGGCACGTGCAAAAAAGGATGGGCACAAGGTTACGAAGGCTAAAAAAAGGAAACAAAGCAGGAAAACTCTCTGATGGAAAGAGCCTCTCGGGCCGAGGCCGACTGACTGATGCAGTAATAGACAAGCTCCAGACGTACTATGGTTTGGCCATCACAAGAAATGTAGGAAACCTGGATGAAATGCGAAAGGCCGTTTGGGCAACCTTCTTCCACTTATCGGCCACAGACGATGACCCATGCCATGGACTTTGCCCAAAGGGACCTGATACGTGGTGTGCCTTCAACAGAAGTCAGTCAGAGGGCAAGCCATTTTTCCACAAGGAGAGTTTGCCTGCATCTGTCTTGGAGGCTATCAAACCCATTTATAGTGAGATATCGAAGGCTGAGCTCCTAGAGAAGTGCCTGCATGGGCGAACTCAAAATGCAAATGAGTCGTTCAACCATGTTGTTTGGGAACGCGCGCCAAAGAATATGTTTGTTAGGCTTCGGACCCTACGGATGGCAACACTGGATGCTGTTCTTTCATTTAATGATGGTAGCATCGCACGGGCCAACGTTTTGAAGGCGTGTGGATTGAACCCAGGGAGCAACACCATCAAGTGGCTGAGGAAAGCTGACCATAAGCGCATGTACTTTGCGGACCGAGCAACACGACAGCTTACAAAAGAGGCCCGACAGTCAAAACGACAAGCCGAAAAGCGAAAAAATGACGGCGACAGTGACTACGAAGCAGGGGGCTATTAAACCAATTACTATGGAGGCGTTTCTGCGAATAAAAAAATGGTTTTTCACATCTTTTTTCTCTTTACGCTCTATTATCTCAAAACAGTGTTTTTTCTTACAAAGGTACCATTATTTCCAATGCCTTTCAAGACAGACGGCTGATTTTTTTTTGCAATCATCTACATAAGTGTTGCCAACTACTGAACTAGAATTAAGCAATTTCACTGAGCAGTTATTCTGTTATGAATTTTGAAATGCGCAAAGAAAGGCCAGATTTGTGTACCACCGGAAAAAATTTTATTAAAAATCGAATTTTCAACACATTTCAAATATTCTAGTTCAGTAAAAAGAGCACAAAATTTGGCAAACAATGATATATGTAATATTAGGCTACTGTTATTAGTTAGTGAGAAACATGTACCTCAACATGGCCTAAAATGCATGGGAAGTATAGGGCTTACCATGTGCCCTTAAGAAATCTCGCGCATGAAAGCTCGAAGTATGTTGAAGAGTCATGGGGATCGAGGAACACCAAACGCTTGCTTCGAGACTACTTGGGTATGTGGTTCATGCGCAGAATCTTGTTGGCATCGACATTCAGAAGTGAAGAAAAGATAAGATATTTCAGTTTTTGGTTTATTTTTATCGCAGCAAAATTGGCGCACGACCTTAGTCGGACAACAACATGAAACGTTTTACACAGCAGGAACGAATTTTATTTACCATTCAAGGCAACAATTCGTTTCCGCAGCAAATTTATTGAGGATCTTCTTCGTGCGTTGCGTGAATGTATCGCTGATTGTACAAAATGAGGCAACAGTTTTTTGAAGTTTGAAGTTTATTTTCAATTCAGTTAGAAATGAGGGACCCAAGACAAAAAGTGAACGTTAATTCTCTTGACGCCGCTCGGCCCCCATTACTTGGCAAAACAGCGATGTGTCGCTAATACCATTTGGTGCACTGAACAATTTTGGCAGTACATCCCAGTACATAAACAGACATTACAGCTCTTACTACGCATAGTTCAGTCTTTTCTTTGTTAAAGTTAAAGCACAATATGAATGATAAACATGGTCAGCGAATAACAGCAATTGTACATAGCAACAAACCCACAAAAATTCCAAACGACACACGTGAAACACACTGCACGAAATCCATAAAATTACATTTGCGAGAGAAAGAATGTATGTATTGTTTTCTTATTTACATTTTCAATATTAACTTTATTTTGCCGAAAATAGTTTAACAGAGTAGGCAGAGTATGTGCAAGCATTTGCTGGCCATACGTCGTTCGCACGAAAGGTACCGTCAAGTTATGAGCAGAACGCGAAGGATATGTTCGTGTATGTGTTGTTATATTGGCGATAAACAATGCCTTTTCAGAGTAACCTGATGTCTCAGTACTTCACACGCAAGCCTTTCATGGTGATCAAAGCGTGACTCCGCCGAAGCCTGGAGTCTAGAAAGCTGTCAGGGAATGTCCAGTCCATGTTTCTCCATAGTGCAGCAGTTTTCTTAGATTCTGCTCGGCGTGGCTGGCTTTTTATCCCTCTGAATATTCAAGTATATTCAGTTGAAATAATTTCGGTAGCCCGTCTTGGCCACTTGTTGTGCTGTTGCCTCAGTGACATGGCACATACCCACGACGGCGGATTGACCAGGGTTCAGTGAGGAGAGCCCAAAGAATAGGGTAAACTGATAGCAAGCTAATGGTTGTCCCTGCATAAGGCCCCGGTACTCTTCTTTCTTCAATTCTTTAAAAATACAGGAGTGCACCGGGTCGTAATTTTGTTCAAACTCAAATCCTCAAAACAGACTCTTGCGTTTTCACCGACGCATAATCTTTTCAAGAATGCCCTTAGCAACCCCTTCGTTCTTATTACATTGTATTCAGTCAAAGAAACAAACTCTACTAGCGGAGAATCAACATCGGGCTATTATGTTCCCGTCTCTGAGGTTTAACGTAGAAGGTTGATTGTTCAAGCTAGTGCGTAATTCACGTGACGTTCCATAGCACAAAAAGCAGGGACAAGACAGAACACAAGTACTAACTTGCACTGAACGCTTTATTGGCGTTTCTTGAAGCAGCTAGCCTAGCAAGATGCTTTACTGAGTTTTATTGGCGCTTAGAGGGTTTATGAAGGTCCAGTCACGACCAGAGGGACAACATGATGAGTTATCATGCTGACCACGTGAAATCAGACATCTCAAAAGCAAAAAACAAAACTAAACTAATTGCTGCGCAAAGAAAACATAAAAACAAGTAAGCCCCTTTTACAAGTTCGCACAGTGCCCTCCATTCAAGAAGTCAACGTGTTTTCTTGATAGTGATAAGTATAGACAGTCTACGTATTTTTCAACAAACTGGTCAATGGCCTTGTGGCAGCTGGTTATCCCAAGTACATAGTAATCGTGGTTGCACAGGGAGTTCACAGGCGGGGCAAGGACACAAAAAGTACAGCTGAATGTGTAGGATGACAACAAAAAAGTGGTGATGCCATATATCTACAAGGTGTCACATGCTTTCAAAAAGATTGGCAAAAAGTAGGATTGCAGGTTTGCATGCCTGCTTCCGAGAAATTTTTCCGCATGTGCCAGGCCACAAGTCCTGACAGCACTCATCATAATCAGTGCTCTATTAAGCACCGGAACTCGTTTTTATCGTACACTGACAACTTCGTGTACAAGATCCCGCTTTCGTGCTGCAAGTCGTACATTGGCCAAACGCGCCGTGGCCTAAATGAACGCTTAGGCGACCACTACAGGAATGCTACGGATGGTGGGTCCGGACATTTACACGTTATTGCCGTTTTCATAAGTGCAAACCTTGATTCCAAGAATGCTTAGTGATAAGAAAAAACGCAGATAAAAGAACTTGATTGAAGCCTTTGCGATGGAAAAATTTGGGATTGAAATTTGTATAAGCAGTTCATCCCTGTCACCGTCAACAAAAGACGTTCCCTTCTTGGATGCAGGGCATGTGCGAACATGCAAAACGCGCATACATGTTTTTAGGTTTTCTTTTGGTTGCAATTAGCTTCGTTTTGCTTTTGCCTTCGAGATGTTTGATTTCACATTGACAGCCTGATAACGGTCATGTTGTCCCACCTGCTCTTGTTTGTACCTTCATAACCGCGCTAAGCGCCAATAAAGCGTTCAGCGGAAGTTAGCGTTTGTGTTCGGAGTTGTCCCTGCTTTTCGTGCTATGGGACCTCATGTTGAACTTCGGAGGTTAATAACTGGGCCGATATAAATTGCGTTTGGGATGGCTTACACAACGAATTCGTTCATTTACGCATGGCAAGCACTTATATTTGTGTAATGAAACTACTCTTTTTAATTGCTGACGTATCCACACCGGTTGTTGTTTTACCTACATCATCTTGGAAAGGAAATTTTTTTCCCGAATGTGCAGGGTTGGATTTAGTGCCCTGTTGTTAAGTTCGGAAAATTGCACACGACGTCTCACAGATCATAGAGCTACGGTAGAGCCTGATGACAGTACCAAGTCTTCGGAAATAGCGGTAACGGTCAGTCTGCAGCTTTTAGCCTCGTGCGAACAATAACTTTCTCGACAAGTTGAATCTTCGTTCAGGAGTGTGTTCTTCGAAGATCGAAATACGAAACCTCCTCTGAACGTATATCTCTTCAAAACTTGTGAACGCATGAACAGCGCTAGTTTGAGATCCAGCGAAAGTTGATGGTGCTTGACCTCACAGTTGTGACTGTAGATAATTGCTCTTTGAAGTCTTGATAACGTTATGCTGACCTCACAGTCCTCCCATTGTTTATAAAATATGCACTAATACTTGAAACAGCGGATTATGTCGCCTGAAAATTAGATATTATTAATAACTTAGAAGAAGCAGAAAACGGATGTAATTCGAAGCGTACATGGAAGAACAAAAAAAAACATCCTCAAAATAAACAGTTATGCCCTCAACAACCCGTGAATAAAAAATAGGACATTATTACATTATCATATATTCAGAGGCAGCTGGTTATGTTTTCCATATCTGTTATATTTTGAATTGGTGCAGAAAAATTGACAACGTCGTACATCTTTCTTCAGTACTTTTTGTAGCCTCGTTACATGAGTCGTGCTGCATCTATATCAATAGTTTGAAAAAGAAAACAGATTTTGCTGGAGTTGGAAGGAATAATTTTAATAGAACGGTAGCTGTCACTCTGATGCCAAGACGAAGCCCGCGGCGATGCCCTTACATAAGGGGGGTAAAAACGCAAAGGTTTTGATGGCGGGTTGTTATGCTGATGAAATGGGGCTTTCTTCAAAGCTGCCGGCACAGAGTTTTATCGCCCGGTTTGTTATACAAGACGCGATCAGATTTATTACGGTTGATCTCACCCAGGCGGAACTGATTCCATGTTGTTCTAGGCTATTGTTACTTTGCACGCCGCATCTAGAAGGGTCGTAGTAAGCTTTAAATTGAGCATGGCCTGGAATGCTCAATCAGGTTTATTTTAGAAGCCCTTTCTAGCGTCTTTCTGACTGCCGTCACCACTACGTTGCAATGTTCATATTTGCTTCAATAAAATATCCAATGTCCAGTTCACCAGTACTATGACGCTCAGCTAGCTGTTTTTGTACGCGTTGTTATGCTGATGAAATGGGGCTTTCTTTTAGTGTGAAATAAGCATGAGCATTACCATGAAGCTAGATTGTTAATATCGATGCCTTAAAACCAAGATCATTCAGCTGAGGTTGGCGTAGATTTACGGTGGCAGGCAGTCATCACTGGCAAGACGCCTTCGTTCCAGGAAGACATTTTCTCCTATCGCCGTGAGAACTGTGCGTTGAAGAACAGACACATACTCGAGAGCAAGAGATGATGGCGCTTAACAGAGAAGTGAAGACTTCGATGTTGCAGAAATTAAACTTTTTACGGTCAAGTTCTTCTTTTTGAAGTGAAATGCTATTATTAGGGGCTTCTGCACAATGTGCTTCTTGACACGTGAACGACTGCACATCTGCAATGCAGCCCAAACGCCTCTCAGGCACCAGAAACAGTTTTGACTTCTTTGCTGCTGCTGAGTTCTGGCCTGTAGTTCGGTTTATGGGGCTCAATACCACTCTGTCGCGAATTGCTAGCGCATCCCCAACTTTACGAAGGGGCACGCTATCGCGTGGAGATTCGAACAATAGATCAAGAGAACAATGAGATCAAACAAAACAAAACGAAGCCGTATTTAGAATTTAAATGAAAAGAGCCGATACGAAACGAAAAGACAAAAAACACACACTAAACACGCGTGCAACCCTACAGAAATAAAGTTCACCGGGCACAGAGCGTCCGAGGTGAAGCGGGGATGCATTCCAGACTGGGTTGACGCGGCTGGATGTAGAGCGATGCGTTGCTGGCGTTGCGTCGAAGAAAGCGGCGGAAAGGAGCCAGGTGGTGGTAGCAGCGGAGAGGAACACAGGGAGACGCCGGCAGACTCCCGCCAGCAGCCCGAAAAACTTGGTATCAGCTGAAAGAACAGGTGTAGCCGAGACCCTTTAACGCCGGCCCGAAACGCCAGAGGCTGAAAGCAGGCTATACAAGGGTGCCTTTAGGCACTACGAACCCTAAATTCATCGGCTGCCGCCTCTACGCTTGCAAGGAACGCACTAGGATAACTTCGGTGATCCAAGGGATGTCCACGGCAGCACGAACCCAACGTCCGACGGCTGCCACCTCCACGCTTGAATGACCCGATCTCCACTGCTCTGTCTCTCTTCACACCTCGGTTTTCTGACACGTCAGCTCTCCGGTCCTCGTGCTCGCCACGCTCTTTGTCGCGGTCGCCTCGCACACACCCGTCGCACGCGCACACGCGCAATGCTGGGCTGGCACGCGCAGCGCTAGCTCTCCGACGCCCCACTGTCGATGCACCGCGTTCGCAAATCCTCCGAGGATCTTTTGTGCACCTTACATATGCCCCCCCCCCCCTTTCGAAAAAGTTTTTTCACATAGAAAAACTGTCGTTGGCGCACACAACACTTATGTCCATGTGGGAAGTAGACAAACGCCGTTGACGCACGAACACTGAAGTTCACTCGATAAACGGACAAGTTAGACGCCGCCGTCGTCACACAAGGCACTTCACAGTGACACATGGAGGCACATTGAAACGCGCGCAGAGAGAACATAGGGTCAAACGTTATGCATCTGGCAAAAGGGAACTACAACCATGCAAAACATCAGACACAATCTTTAAACACGTCAGCACCATAAAGGTGAACTGGTACACACTGAAGAACACATAACCGGAGAACGAAAGGAGAAAAAAACACCCCACCAACACCACCAGGCTAGAATTCTACAGGTAACAATTGCAAACACCGGATAGTAGCACTGTACATTGGGCATCACCCTACGGCTATTTATAAACCACTCAGGCAATAGCGCCTACGTTTTTTGATCCTGTCAACTTCTTCGATTACAACGAAAGATGTCGCTTGGACGGTCTCTTGTGACGCATGCTCTTCGTATCGCCTAAGCTTATTGATGTGGAAGAGCTTCTTAGTGTGGCCCAAGTCGATCCAATAATCCACGCGGTTCTTTTTGCCAGAAACCACAAATGTACCCTTCCATTGCATCAGGAGTATTTTGTGGTTACTCGGCTAAAGAATGAGGGCACAATCTCCAACCATTAACTGCCGATTCTTGCGGTTCCTGTCATAATATCTCTTTTTCGGCATCGAACAAAATTTCATGTGCCGCTCTCACAGTTTGCTCGAGGCGTTCTCTTTGATCGAGAACGTAACCATTTGTCGTCTTTGTGTCTTTTCCCAGCTCATCACTTGTCTAGAGCTCTCTGAGCACTGCGAGCTGTCCTCGAACATGTCGTCCAAATATCAACTAAAATGCACAAAAACCAATACTCGCCTGCCGTACCTCTCTGTATGCGTACAGAAGCGGAGCGATATAATGATCCCAAGTTCTGAGCTGTTCCTGACTGAGCTTCCGGAGCATCTGTTTGAGTGTGCCGTTGAATGTCTTCACCATCCCATTGAACATTGAATGGTAAGGGGTCGTGCAGAGATGTTTCACTGCCAAGAGATCATTGAGCTCTCTCATCATTTCGGAAGTGAAACAGAAGCCCTGGTCACAAAGGATCTCTCTCGGAAAACCTATTCGCGAAAACGTGTCCATCAAACCCTCTGCCACGGTGGCTGAATCTATCTTTGGCAGAGCCACTGTATCGGGATACCGCGTGGCAAAATCGACGAGAGTGAAAATATATCTATTCCCTTTCGCCGATGTGGGCGACCGCAGACCGACAACATCGACAGCGACCCAATCAAATTGAGAGTCGATAAGAGGCGCGCTTCCCAACGAAGCTTTCCCTAATTTGCTTTTCAGGCACGTCCCTTGACAGGAGTCGCACTATCTGACATACCTCTTAATCTCCTCCTGCTCTCCCGGCCAGTAGAATTCTTCCAGAACTCGATCTGTAGTCTTCTTAATGCCCTGATGCCCTGTCAACGGGCTATCATGGGCACGCTTTAACACCTGTGATCCGCAAGATTTGGGAAGTACTACCTGTCGAACGTGTCTGCAGAGGCGAGATGAATGAGGCGGTACAGCAAGCCCTCTTCAACAAAATACGAGTGCGAAGTGTCGTGCTTGCCATAGAACACCTTCCCTACTTTCCCCCGGCACGCTTTCAATGACTCATCGTCTCTTGGCACTGATTTTAACATTTCTTTGGTTAACCTCACGGGAGCAACGCTTAAAGCAGTACTTTCCCTCCTTCGTCTGGAAACTTCCTTTCCAGCCAACAACTCTTTTGGGCCCTTGCCCGCACTAATTTCACTGGCGACCTAGTCATTGACTATGCCAGGATATAATTTTGCAACGCTCTTCGATTTCTTCTAATTAATATCTAGAATTGATGGCTCACGGACCTCTGGTATATTTCCAATTATGACATCGTACCATGGTGCCTTCATGCACTTTACCAGGGCCATGCCAGTGAGATAAGGGGAAGCGATATAAACTTCTGCCTCGGAAACTTCCAGGCTTCTACCATCAACAAGGAACACCGTAGATCTCGAGCCGCTGAGAGCTGAGTCAGGGACTAGGGCTCTCCGCACCACCACTGTATTGCTCCCCGTGTCCCGTCAAACACGTACGGGTAGAGCCCGGAGCTCTCCCTCTAGGACAGGCATGTGTTGTGCGTCTGCAGGCTTTTTCCGGACAAGTCGGACCGCCACATTATCCTCAGGTGGTTCAAGCCTATCTTTTGTTGTGGACGCAGTTTCAGGCGCAACATACTCTGGCTGAACAGAACAGGACGATTGCTTTCGGTTTTCGTGCTTCCTTGAGCAGGAACTTACATAATGCCCTGTTTTTCGACAATAAACACAATAAAGCTGTTTTGTCTTATAGCGACAGTCGGCAGCCTTATGTCCCGGTCGGTTACAAATGAGGCACCCTCCTGACTGTCTACTCGATGGTACATCCTTCTTTCTCGGAATTCCTCCTTCAAGCGATTATTTGTACGAAGACAAGTTTCTTTCCCGCTGGGCCCCCAGAAACTTGTCTGCCGCCTCAGCCACTTTGTCCAGCTTCTTGCACTCTCTTTCTCGAAGAAAAACCACCAGACGACTATGACAGTTCCTCATGAACTGATCGCCCACCAATAAGTCACGTAAATCATTGTACGTTGTGAACTTTTGCGACATCTCGACCCATCGATCTAAAAGACTCAGCAAGGATGCCGCGTATTGCTTGCGTGTTCCTTTATCAAGTGGCTTACTTTCATGAAACCTTTCGCGATAAGCATCTGCTCTAAACCGAAAATGTTAGAGCAGGGCTAGTTTTGCGTTACCATAATCAATTAAATCTGTGGGAGACAATCGACCGAACACACGGAGAGCCTCCCCAGTTAAAGACAAACTCAGTGCTATAGCCCATTTTTCCATGTGCCAGCTGTGCCCTTCTGTGACACGCTGAAAATGTTTGAGGTATGCGTCCAAATCATCCCTGCGATCGTCGAAAAGCGGGATCAATATGTGTGGGCTAACCGCTGCGGAGGGCCTCGATGCGGATTCACGATTACCGCCACCAGCTTCCGCGAGGCCTAATTAGAGCTGCAATCTACGCTCTTCAGCTTCTGCTAGCGACTTCGCATGCTCGCGTTCAGCTTTTGCTAACAACTTTGCATGCTCGCGTACGGCTTCTGCAAATAACTTTGCATGCTCGCGTCATCCTCAGCATCTGCTTGCGCCTTGGCGTGCTAGCGTTCGGTGTCTGCTTTACGCTCTTCAGCCTCTGCTAGCGCGTTTTCATGCTCGCGTTGAGCCTGGAGTTCAGCTGCATGTTTTGCGCGTTCCTTCTCTTGCTCGGCAGCCACCCACGTGCGCAGGTCAGCGTCTTTCAACCCCATTCGTTGGCCCAACACGACCATACCTTTCGGTGTTGCCACTCGTTTCTATTTACGGACTCACGAAAGAGAAAAAAAACCACAACTTAGTCCTGTCGCGCGGACGCCAATTGTCGTGAATTGGTAGCGCGACCCCGACTTTTCGAAGGGGAACGCTATCGTATGCAGATTCGAAAAAAAAGTAAAAGAGTACAAAGAGATCAAACAAAACAAAACGAAGTCGTATTTATAATGCAAAGGAAAAGAGGCGACACGCAACGAAAACACGAAAAACACACACACTCAACACGCGTGCAACCCAACAGAAATAAAGGAAAGTTCACCAGGTACTGAGCGTTCCAGGTGACGCGGGGCTGCCTTGCAGGCAGGGAGGACGCGGGTGGATTTAGTCCGATGCGTCGCTGGCGTTGCGTCGAAGAAAGTGGCGGAAAAGTGCCAGGTGGTGGTAGCAGCGGAAAGGAGCGCAGGGAGACGCCGGTGGACTCCCGCCAGCAGCCCGAAGAACTTGAGTGCAGCAGAAAGAACAGGCGTAGCCGCGACCCGTCAACGGCGCCCCGAAACGCCAGAGGCTGTCGAAGAGTACCTTTAAACAGCATGGACGTTCAGTCCATCGGCTGCCACATCCACGCTTGTAAAGAACGCAGTTGGCTTGCGTCGGTCATCCAAGGGAGGTCCACGGCAGCACGGACCCAACATCCGACGGGTGCCACCTCCATGCTTGAATGATCCGATCTCCGCTGCTTTGTCTTTCTTTACACCTCAGTTTTCTGACACGTCAGCTCTCCTCTCCTTGTGGTCGCCACGGTCCTTGTCGCCGTCGCCTCGCACGCACCCTTCGCACACGCTCTGTCGACGCACCGCGTTCACAAATCCTCCAAGGATCTTTGGTGCACCTCACACACTCCGTTATGCCGGAATAGAATGGTCGTGTGTGCCGTCTAAATATCTTGGCGCTCCACTTCATCCATTTAAGTCCAGTGCGCATTATTGGAAGGAGCGGATTCCGGTCGTCGATCGTTATGCTCAGAGTTTTGGCCCACATCGACTTTCAATTTTCAGACGGTACACCCAGCTCTTTCATCTCTAGACTCTACAGCTCTAGACGCTACATCCAGCGTTTTCATAGAATATTTCTGGTTTTTATTTCGGCATCTATTTTCGAGCCGATCAGAGGTGATAATCTTTTCAGGCCTGTTTGTGCAAGAAGATTGGCTTAGTTCGCCTGTATGTGAGGCAGTTAGTTGCCCGTTTCTTCTTTTTCCTTGATTGTTCCCATCTGATCATCGGAACATTCTTGCAGATTAATGTCATGACCCTGTTTTCAAACTTTGTGGTTTCTTCAAATTTTACTGAGCGCCCCTCTTTACTGGTCTTTATGCAGGAAGTTTTTGGATTGGTTTATAGGGGTTTAACGTCCCAGAGCGTCTCAGGCTATGAGAGACGCCGTAGTGAAAGGCTCCGGAATTTTCGACCACCTGGGGTTCTTTAACGTGCACTGGCATTGCACAGCATACGGGCCTTTAGAATTTCGCCTCCATCGAAATTCGACCGCCGTGGCCGGGATCGAACCCGCGTCTTTCGGGCCAGCAGCCGTGTGCCATAACCACTCAGCCACCGCGGCGGCTGCAGAAAGCTTTTGCATGTGTGGGGTTTTTTACAGGAGGATTTCCTAACCAGTACTTATGTTTTCTTTCGCGGAAGAGTCTACACTAAGATTTGAAAACGGTGCTCTTTCTGCCGCAATTTTATCGTTGTATGTACTTTGGCCTCAAGGGTCATGATATGCTAACGCTAGTGTGCAAAATGGCAATTCCTCCTTGCAAGAATGTTATTCTACAAATTAAATGCAAAACTTGTACCTGTAAACACGTGGCTCCGTAGGAAAAACATTTTTGTGCTCTCCGTTAACTGCCGTCTGTGCAGTTTACCTGAAAGCAATAAACAGTGTTCCATTAACTGCAAGGATGCTATTTTGTTTTGCGATGTGTTGCAAAGAATGCTAAACGAAACTTTGTTTTCAATTCCTACACTGTTCGTTACCTTGCGGCTATTCAAGCTGATTACGAACCACATGACATGTTTTTCCTCTTTGGACTTCATAGCTTTTGAAAGACGCGCATGCGGGACCACAACGCTGAACCTCTTGTTTCCTCCAGATGTCATTTCACTCTAAAAATGCTCCAACTCAGGCATATTTATGATGAGTGCGGCTTTCTACCGAACTGGTGTCTGCTGTTGATGCGGTATCTATTTTTGCCGCCCTTTTAGTTGTGGTGCTTTCTGTCTAGCTAGTGCATTTCCGTCACTAGCTGGCTTTGTAAATATTCTGTAGATATTTCTTGCCTGTACATACATAACCTCGTGCAGTAAATACCATGTTGGAAAACAAGAAAACTTTTCGTGGCATATGCGTTGCGTGCCTCTCTGGCACACAGATGGCCTTGGTTTGTGTCACAGTAGCGACTATTTTTTAATTATTCAGATTTTTCTATATTCGAAGATTTTTCCCTCTGATGCAGAACGACAGCCGGCACTGAAGTTTCAGCAAAACCGGTTCCTTGTAATATCGAGTAATATATAATTTGCATTCTCGGTGGTGTCGGGAGGTGCACATCAAGGGCTGTCGGCCTGACTGCAAAGCAGTGAGAAATAGCAAACTTAACGCTCAGAGTCAACGGCTGCACATACTAGATAAACGTAGTGACAGTAGGGATGACGAATGCATAATGATGGCCAGGATTCAAGAAATACAGAAATGGATTGAGCAATTGAAAAAGGGTAACAAAGCTCATTAGTTATATTCTCAACAAGAGGCACACCAAGTCTGTGCCCGTAGTGAGCTTGGAAAAAAAGGAGCGCGCTAATCATCAAGCACAGCGGGTGCGAAGAATGTGCTTTTATGTTAATATTTTTCGTTTAGGAAAATGACCTCCAAAGATTAATCTCATTTTTATTGTGTAACTGTGGAAACCGAAACTATGGTGTGTTTTTTTTAATGGAGGAGCGTAGTGAGGATATGCTACCAACCCCACCCTAAATATGGAATTTCACTGAAGCATGCAAAAAGAGAGAAAGCGCCTTGATTACAAAAAATAGCCAAAGACAAAATCACTTGTGCGCAATATGATCCAAATCGCGGCAGCCAATGGTAGGCTCAATAGAGCGTCAGGTGGCACAACAAAGCGCTGCCGGCGGCGATTACTTCGGGCGTCAAAGCGTGGTTCTGAGTCAAGTGTTGGCTTTTACCGCTACACCTTCTAGATACAATTAAAAATGGGAGGAGAAATAGTTGGCTGGCAACGCCCAAAGACCCAAGATGCCAACTACAACCGTCGCACAATACGAACTATTAATGCAGCTGTCGGGATACTGGGTTTTGAGGAAGCTTTATATTTATTGTGTTTCCGACAACTTGAGCCTCCAGCCACGACAACTGCGCGACATGCGTCTCCAAGTTAGACTTCCAACTGCACTCTGGATGGCACATATGTGAATTCGTGACAGCGCGGACGCATGGTGCCAGCTTCTTCGCTCGTCTGCTGTTCTGGATCAAGCGCGATCTGACCTCCGCTCATGTCCTGCAGCTTAACCCCCCGGATGTCGAAGCTGCTCGCCATTTTTGCACATTCTATAGTCTGCCCCCCCCCCCCTCCCTCTATCAGCGACAACGTCGATTCATAATGCACCCCAAAATCAACACTCACTTGAATTACTGCCGCAGGAGCGCGTCGTACAATCCTATCAAAATACTTCACGTTTGCTTCCTGCCGGTAAACAATATTTATCCTTGTTTTTAAAGAGACAGCTTTCGAGTACCCGGCCACAGGGTTTCGTGTCGTTTTAGTAGCAGTGCCTAAAAGGACGGCTGTTTTCTTGGGAATCACTCAGACATTGTCACTGTGGAAAGAGGAGCGACACTGTGCAGCGGCTGCTGATAAACGCCGCGCCAGAGCAGAGGCTCAGCGACGGTGGCGCCATGAGCCTGGAGCGGACTGGAAGCGTACTGTTCACTGAAAAATGTCTCGGTGTGAAACAATAGAAACTGCAGAGCTGCAGCTACACCATATATGGAAGTCGCTCTCAAATTCTTCACTTGGATATATCGTGAAATTAAAAGGCCTCGACAGTTGTCTCTGAATGTCGCGTTAGGCAGAGGTTACCCTCCTGTGGGTCATTTATTTGCAATGCATACTCACCATGCTCGCCCAACCTTGCGGCTAGGCTCACGCTTCTCTGTTGATCTGTAAAGAGACTGCGCAATTATATAAGGTGTTTCAAAGAAGCCCACCGTTAATTTTTAAAACTAGGGTTGTTGTCTTACGAAGACGTGCATACATTGTGCGAGCGTACATCTCGGCCTTTACAACGAAGGCAATCCAACAGCTTGTAGTGCCAAGTTGTATAACATACTGCAGCGCCATCGAGACGAGCGTCCTGAAAAGTTAATATTAAGCCGGCTGCCTTTATAATAACTTCTAGGATTTTTTCTCTGCGTTTCAGACAACACCTTAAAGCACAATCCGCACATTCAAGCTTTGTATCTGTCTACCAATCTTGAGTGACAAGAAAGGCTCCAGGACTCCACGCACAGGAGAAAATAGACGGTTCGGTTGTAGGAAGTTCGTCATATGAGGGGGCGCACTTTTGATCGACTTTGTTTTTGTGAAAACTGTTCACCTTATTTTTTTATGACCTTCTTGCGTGCAGCACGTTGTTTGCTTCAATTCAATAAAGGGCATAGTAGTGCAGCAACAATGCGTTGATAAAAACGTTGTACTCATTCTCACCTGGCGCACCAAAGCACTCCCAGTGAACATATGTAGAGCGCATTGGCAATGCCAGCAGTATGCCAACAAATATTGGTAGCACACTGTACAAGCTACGTCCAGCACAAATATATCCGATTTCACAGTGCGAACTGTGAATTATCATCGCTTGCTGTCCATTCATGTTTAAGCCAAAAGTATGTCCTCAGTCAGGCTATCAGTCATAGCCGGCTCTTTCAATACGCAGATGACACGCTTTTGGTATCCCTTCATACTAATTACAAGCAGGCCGTGCCTGAATCACAAATTGACACTGTATGTGTGTTGAGTTGGTACCCTAATAACCTAATTTTTATTAATCAAGATAAAACTAAATTGGTTTGTTTTTGCAGTTCGCCGAAAGCTGTTCCAGTCACCATTCCAGTGTTTTTTCATTCATGGCAGTGTATCAATTGTGCCTGCCCTCCTATTCCATACCTTTCAAGTGTCCATTATCTTGGTGTTCATCTAGATTCCGCCATTTCCTGGAACAGCCATTTGGATAACGTTTGTGAAAGACTGCGCAAAATAGTTTGCCTCCTATACTCTGTTAAAGTATTATGTGCAATTTACATAAGAAAATTAACAGCACATGCATTGGCGTATAATGTGCTGCGATATGAAATTTGTTAGTTCTACTTCTGATCAGTGTTTAGGCTCAACAAGGGTGATTGCTTACTGAAATCTATTATCCGTGCTGTGATATATGATGTGCCAACCGTCAAAAGTTCGCCTTTCGTCGTGCTCACGTAAGCCGTCATTCACTTTGCTATTTAAACAAACTGTTTATCTTAAGTACATGTGGAGTAAGGAATTCTGCCTCCCGTATGTTCCCACTCGAGAACTACATCCAGGCGATTGTTTTATTTTGCCGAGAGTAGGGACAAGATACTGTGAACGTGTAGGTGCTTTCGATGTGCCAAGTGTCCTGAGCGATTTGCCAGATGACGGTTTCTGTTTAAGCAGCCGGAAAGTCGTGAAATCTCTTATCTTTGATTTATATGCTTAATTTTTGCTCTATTTCTCTCAATCGGTCTCCTTTTTTCCCCTGCCTATTCCTTAGTTTTTACTCTGCTTGATGTGCATTGTGACATGCAAGTATCATATGCTCTGACTTCACCCTTCCTGCCGAGCACTGACCCACAAGCCCTCTGTTGGTTTGGGCAGGCCCGCACATGTATCTTGATTTTGCATCAATACAGACTTTATTATTATTCTTTCTTGCTCAATAGAATCGATCTACAAATCCAGTGAAAGGAAAGTTTTGTCCGCCAACGCCGCCCGAATCAACCCTGGATAAATGGTGAGATTTTATCTGCTATTAAGGAGAAAGACCTACTATGGCAACGTTGCCGACGTACGCCCAGTGATAGTGCGCTGCGTGCTCAATTTAGAACTTCTCGAAATAAAGTAAATGCCCTCATTCGTGCAGCCAAGCGTTCGTACAATAGAAACCGCTTCCATCAATCTCGTCATAATGGCAAGAAAATATGGTCTCTTATAAACGAGGTGAGAGGTTTACCTTCAAAGTCGACTAATAATGTTCAGAACAATTTTGGTTCAGATTTATCAACAGTCGTTAACAACTTTAACCAATTTTTCGCTAAGTTTTCTGGGGTGTCCAAGCATTCATGTTACACTGCAAGCACAACTAATCCGGTAGTTGAATCCGCTTTCCTTCCCTCTATCACGGAAGAAGAACTGTACTCTTTATTAGGCACCTTCGACAGGCATCAATCACCAGGAGTCGATAAAATCCGCATGTTTGATCTTTACAGGAATTTCGGCATTCTGAAGAAAGTCCTGTTAGAAATTTTAAACGGGGTAATTGAAAGTGGAAGCATTCCTGCACGTTTAAAAACAGCCGTTGTGCGGCCCCTTTTTAAAGGCGGCGATGCCAAGTGTGTACATAATTACCGCCCCATTTCCATCCTGCCGAGTTTAGCGAAAGTTTTAGAGAAACACACATTCTTAGTAATGAACAGCTTTATTTCTAAATCGGGAGGGTTTTCCGATTGTCAGTATGGGTTTATCGAAAAAAGAGGCACTCAGGCCTTACTAGAAGAAATGAGTGACTACTTGTCGTCTTCTCTAGAAAGAAATCTCGTATCATGTGCACTTTTTTTGGATGTCGCAAAAGCGTTCGACACGGTATGCCATGCTATATTATTAGATAAACTCTACAATTTTGGTTTTCGTGGTCCTTTTTTTCGCTTGTTGCATAGCTTCCTTACAGATCGTTCCCAGCTTGTTTCCATTTCAAACACCTGCAGCTCCCGTGTTTTTCTCAATTCTGGCGTACCACAAGGTTCCATATTGTCTCCCTTACTTTTTAATATATACGTTAAGGACATGTGTACTGTGCTCCCTACTTGCAAACTATTTCAATATGCGGATGATACTGAACTTGTAGCTACCCACGTGAACTTTTCCAACGCACTTTCAATGCTTCAGACTGACGTCAGAAAATTAATGGATTGGTTTGATATGAATTTTATAGATATTAATCATTCTAAATCAAGGTTAGTTTCCTTCCGCAGCCCACTCAAGTGTGTGTCACTTTCTTACCCCCTTTATCTACACTCATCCCGATGTATAAACTGCTCTTGCCCTCCAGTACAGTTTTCAGATTCTGCAAAGTATTTGGGGATTTGGTTTGATTCCGGTCTTCTTTTTTCTATTCACTTATCCTACGTGTGTGCAAAACTTCGCAAAGTCGTCTGTTTGTTGTATCGTATTAAGATGTTTTTACCTATTTCGGTAAGGAAATTATTGGTTCGTTCTTTAGCCTACAGTGTACTTAGGTATGGAATCACAACTTTTGTTCATTGTTCTGGTATCTGGCATCAACGTGTAAATAGATTGTTAAAATGCATGCTAAAGAGTGTTACTTACGATGTGTGTACTCCGCAAGATGTAATCCTTTTTCAGATGCTAAGGATGCCCAATTTTCGATCCTTTTTTGTTCACACTGTTGTACTAAAACATTTCTGGAGCGATACATTTGAAGTCCCCATTGTGCTTCCCCGGCCTTTACGTCAGGCTCCTGCATTTTTAGTTCCTCGCGCGCGGAGCAGATTAGGTAAATATGCTCGAGCTTATTATGTTCCAAATATAATTAATGCTTTTTCCTCTGAAATTAATTCCTGTGAGTCTATACGTGATATTCGCAATAATCTAAAGAAATGGTACTTAGAATAATTAAACTGTATAGTTCAGTTTCTATGCACAGCAAAACTTTTCGGTTTCCACCTAGTTTGCGTTTGATGTGATATTACTTACTGACTGTGTTGTATCTTTAGTGTCTCCTTTTTAAAAAAAAATATAGTCAATTTTGCGGCCGAGTTTGGCTGCCGACTGTCAGGCTTCGCGTGACAAGCCACAATGATGGCTTAGGCGAACCTGGTTTCTGCTATTGTATAGAGTTTTGTTGAATAAAATTATTATTATTATTATTATTATTATTATTATTATTATTATTATTATTATTATTATTATTATTATTATTATTATTATTATTATTATTATTATTATTATTATTATTATTATTATTATTATTATTATTATTATTATTATTATTGTATAAACTTCTTCATGGTCACATTCTATGCCCTCAGCTCCTAGCGCGTATCCTTTTGCGTGTACCGCGAAAGAGCATAGGGGAATTCAGACCATTCCAAGTTTCTGCGCTCCTGCACTCCATCTCCCCTCTGGACAGAATGCAAAAGTTGTTTAATTCTTTTTGTCCTCACCTAGATATATTCGAAAATTCTCTCCCTTCCTTTATATTGGATGTCCGTGACGTTCCACTTTGAGCACTCTTTTTCTCATACATAACTTCCCCTTTCATGCATTTTGTCTTTACTACACTTGTGCGTTTGCACCGGTATTATATTGTTTTTTCTCTCCTTAATTGTTCATCACGTGTACTTGTTTTCATTAATATTATTTCTTTATTACTGTATACTCACGCCTGATTGTCTGTAACGCGTTCACTAATTACGTTTCTTATTGTGTATGATTGTATTTCTAGCTTGTATTTCAGAGGTTTCATATTCGTTCATATTAGTATTGGCTTTATTCTTGTTTGTATTTTGCTATATGCTGTACTTGGCTGTTATCGGTCGTTCATTCTCTTTGTTTATTGTTTCATTAGTTATTTATATGTCTGTTGCCTGTTCTAGCTGTTTTCATTTACCGCTGTTCTCGCTGTTTTCTTGTTTTCGCTTTTTTGCTTCATGCTTGCTGTCACGCCTAGTTTATATGTCTTTTTTTTTCTATCGCCTTGACTGCTGCATTACCTCCCCTGAGTGTCTTCCTTTGTAGTGAAATAAATTTACATTTTGTGCGTGTGAATGGTGTACCAGCACCAAGACCTTTGGGTTGTTCCTGGGCACCGAAAATAAAGATTGATTATTATTATTATTATTATTATTATTATTATTATTATTATTATTATTATTATCCTAGCGCCTATCCTTTTGCGTGTACCGCGAAAGAGCATAAGGGAATTCAGACCATTCCAAGTTTCTGCGCTCCTGCATTCCCTCTCCCCTCTGGACAGAATGCAAAAGTTGTTTAATTCTCTCTGTCCTCACCTCGATATATTCGAAAATTCTCTCCCTTCCTTCGTATTGGATGTCCGTGACGTTCCACTTTGAGCACTCTATTTCTCATACATAACTTCCCCTTTCATGCATTTTGTCTTTACTACACTTGTGCATTTGCACTGTTATTATATGTTATTTTTTCTCCTTAATTGTTCATCACGTCTACTTGTTTTCATTAATATTCTTTCTTTAATACTGTGTACTCACGCCTGATTGTCTGTAACGCGTTCACTAATTACATTTCTTATTGTGTAGGATTGTATTTCTAGCTTGTATTTCAGAGGTTTCTTATTCGTTCATATTAGCATTGGCTTTATTCTTGTTTGTATTTTGCTATATGCTGTCCTTGGCTGTTATCGGTCGTTCTTGTGTTCATTCTATTTGTTTCTTGCTTCATTAGTTATTCATATGTGTGTTGCCTGTTCGAGCTGTTTTCATTTACCGCTGCTCTCGATGTTTTCTTGTTTTCGCTTTTTTGCTTCATGCTTGCTGTCACGCCTAGTTTATGTGTCTTTTTTTTCTATCGCCTTGACCGCTGCATTACCTCCCCTGAGTGTCTTCCTTTGTGGTTAAATAAATTTACATTTTGTGCGTGTGAATGGTGTACCAGCACCAAGACCTTTGGGTTGTTCCTGGGCACCGAAAAATAAAGATTGATTATTATTATTATTATTCTTATTATTATTATTATTATTATTATTATTATTATTATTATTATTATTATTATTATTATTATTATTATTATTATTATTATTATTATTATTATTATTATTATTAATATTATTATTATTATTATTATTACATGCACTCCCGGTCAAGCCTCCGGGGCACACGGTGTGCTTTTGAGCTACGCAGTGAAGCACTCAAGACACCAACGTAGGTGTAGTCTAATTTTGGCGAGGTGAGAAGTACCCTCAACCTAGCCTTTAAAGCACCTTTGGTGTTTGTGGTTGCAGCAAGCGCTGAACACCACTAAGAAGCAGACCGTGTAGTCCGGAAAGTTTTTACCACAACTGTCCTAAATGTGGTCTATATGCGTGCTCTTGACATTCGAATACTTTTTACAGCAGTAAAACTCAATATGTGCTGCTGTTTTTCAAGGTAAAAATAAGCCCTATGCTTTGGGAAGTAGATCTATAATATGCGAGGGATACAAAGGAGTACAGTATTGTTGCACGGTGGTTTCTACAGAAAAAGTTTGTACTTCGCACAGATGCTTCGGAAGTTAGCACAGGAGCGGTCCAACTGCAGGAACATGATGGGAGTCCCCATCGAGTGTGGTATGCTAGCTTTTATCGTGTGAATCACGCTACTCAGCTATTGAACGCGCGTGCTTGGCGCTAGTTGTGGCGGTCGAAAATTTACACATTTTCTTATGCGGAACTTTCTTTGTTCCTCATACTGACCATCAACCATTGCAGTATTTAGTAAAAGCCAAGAATGAACATCAGAGTTTTGCGCTGGAGCCTCGCATTGCAAGAATACACTTTTCGAGTCGAATGCATCAAAGGTTCGAATAATGCAGGCACTGACTGTATCAGTCACCTGTAGCTCGAAACGGTGATGCCGCAGATGAAGTGCGAGTATTCGCTGATGGTTCACTATGTACAGTGCTCCCATTCCAATATAGTTTGTATTTTGTCCTTGTCTCATTTTCTTCCCGCTTTGAAGGGTTTATGTGCTCTGTGAGTATTGTCTGTGAAAGTATCATTTTTTCTTTTATGGAACACACTTTAGTGGATTCGATATTGCACATTTTGCCTTCTCATTTTCATTATGCATTTGCCACAAGGTGACGTGATTCTGGTGCGAATGTTCCTGTGGGAGCTCTTGTGCTGTCCGCACAAACGCCAATTTTCTTTTTAAACTTTGTGAAAAGAGGGCCTTTGTGAGGTGCGCCATCACAAACTGAGTGAAAATTCGATGCGTCTGACGAAGGAGTGTGGCACATCCTGCCCTTCGTTGCACAGGGAGTATGGGGTGGCCGCAAGACGAAGTAAAGGAAAGGTGGCGTGGAACGTGGGGAGAAGAGCTGACGGGGCAGGAATTGGTCGTGTGTCTTTCTTAGCTTTACGAAGTGGACGAATAAAAACTATTATCTTGAATGTGTCAGTCTGAACGTGATTGATAGGAGTGCTCCAGGAGAGATTATGGGTTATATACACACCTAAGAATTTGAAAGACTTAACTGACTCTATTTCAGTATTACTGATGGTGTGGGGTTTCGACAAGACATGGCAGCGGGTACTCAAACGCTTTAGCTTACTTCTTAGTGTTAATGGTCATTTGTCATTCAGAGCACCACCTATCTAATTTCGACAAATCGGTCTGCAACATAACACAGTCAGAGAAACTAGAGATTGGACAGTAAATTACACAATCATTGGCGAACAAACCAATTGATGATATAATGCTGGACGCAATATCATTTATGTATAATAAAACAATGTTGTTCCGAGAAAACATCCTTGGGGGACACCAGATTTTACATACAGAGGAGAGAATATAACGTCGTTAGTAACGACTGATTGAAACCTGTTGTGGATGTATTCTTCTACATATATAATAACTTTATTATTTATGGCTATGCTGTTAATTTTATATATCAGGCGATTATGGGGCGCACGATCAAACGCTTTTGTAAAATCGATGATAATGGCATACTTTTGCATTATATGTTCTAAATTGCGGTAAAGTTCGATAGCCATTTCGAACAGGTAGGATTCACAAGAACGCCCGCGCTGAAATCCATGCTGGTTCGGAAAAAGGATATATATCTGAGTGATATGTTTCATTACGTGGGATGATATAACAAGTTCTAATAATTTGCAAACAACTGATGTCAAAGATATGGGTCTATAGTTAGGCTATCTTTATCCCTTTCTTTATATATGGGTAGAACATGAACAAGCTTCCAATCATCAGGAATCTCGGCTGTATCAAGCGATTGCTGAAAAATGCGCGCCAGGATACGTGTAGTGTAGGTTTTGTAATTTTTAGAAGTTATGCAGTAAATTAATCGAGGCCTGGGCTCGGAAATGTAGGCAAAAAGTTCAACACCCCTCTCTATGCCCTCGGTATGTATTTTTATACTGGGCGTTGTGCATTCAGTGCCAGATACAGGCCCAATAATGGACAAAAGCTTTTCTTGTTCAAAAATGCTGCATAAAAATGAGTTACAATGATCCATATATCAACTGGAACTATTGTTTGTTGTTTGTGGTTCACTGGTTGCTTTTCAAGAAATTCGGTAGGTCAACATTAAAGAATTTATATTTCGCTTCTTCAATTTTTTTCCTTGCATGTGTTTGCAAAGAATAGATACGCGGTCCAGTATACGAGAGCTTCAGTGGGCATAGGTTTCGCGTACAGGTGTTTATTTTTGTTTAGACGTCGTTTGATATCTCCCGTGAACCATTCAATATTTACTGTCGTTAAAAGCCACCTTTTAGGAACCTAATTTTCCTACAAATTTTCAAACATATTACGAAAAAGTACGCAGTTTTCAGGGACACTTCGATTAAGGTATGTAGACTCAAAGAAATAACAGTAGCTATCAAGGTCGTTACTAATACTTTTCAACTCTGCTTTAGCAAAATCATAAAACAAAATTTAGATACAGATACCTTCGAAATGGCTGACTGGAACACACAGTGAACAACACGGTGGTCACTGATACATTCAAGTACAGTTACAGAGGCACGTTTGGTGTGAGTCCTAAAATTTGAATCAGGTATGGCGTCAGCCCTTCCCGGAGAAGAAACAATCTGCGTCAGTTGAAATAAATGCTACAAATAGAGAAAATCCGCAGACCCACGGTGCTGACTAGAATCAGCAATTGAAACAGATGACCAACTGATGTAATGGAATTTAGTTTCCAGCCGGGATAATAGGCGAATTCACATACTTTCTTTGAACTTGCGTTAAACCATCGTTTAACTCTGCAGCAAAGTCAGTGGAATAATCCAACGACCTGTAACGTGCGCTGATAACTACTGTAAAGTAGGAAAAAGATCCATAAGTCCATAAAATTTCAAGTGCATTATCTACAGGGACAAGTGTTGTATGTATATCGTCTCTCAAAGCAATCATGACACCACCCCCTCTTTTATCTGCTCTGTGTTTACGAAAGATAGAAAACGAGTTTGAAATCAAAAGTTCTGAACTGCCAATTTCTGCAGTTAACCACGCTTCTGTTCCGACGACGGCGTCGCAAGTATAGATGAAGGAAGCACGCTGGTCTGCTTATAGATAATGCTTCTAAAATGTGCCGGCCTTTTGCCGACCTCTCGTTTGACATGGTTGGTTGCTTTGATTGTCGCCTCCTTTGGTTGGCGATTGCTGGCGACATTGCGGAGCACATATATAGACCTTGTTGGTCATGTCATTCTATGGCTACTGCTTCTTCCAAAGAATAAGTTTGTGAAAAGAATACCTTACTTTTTCGTTTGGTTCACGGTTTACACGGGCGCAATCTCGAAGTTTTTTTCACGGCAAGTTGAATCCGAGGTCAAAAGCCTTCTTAGTTTATTTGCACTATCAAGAATCATGCGTTTAGTTTTGTGGTTAAGGAATTTAACAATTATGGGGCGGTTGTGGTCTTTCTTTTGAGCACCGTTGGGATGGGCGCGCTCAATGTCATTAACCTGTATATCAAGATGCTTACTGTAAATGCCGAAGATAAGTGACTCTGAGGCCTTGTAAATATCCCTTTCTTGTTCAGGTAAGCCCTTGAATATTAAGTTCCTTAGGCGCAAGCGGTTGTTCATGTCATCCACAAGGTTAACCACTCCTCTTTGATCGTCACAAGAAAGGGCCAGAGTCAGTACGTGTTTTCATGTCGTCGACTGCGTCCTTAACATTCGAGACAGCCCCAGACCTATTGTCTAGTTCTTTCAAAGTAGTCTCCACCTGCGAAGGACGCGCCTCCAGTTTATCGAGTAGTTCTTTTTGAAATTTATCTTGTGATGACGAAGCATTTTTCAAAGCATCAAGGGCTTGATCATGTTTGTCGGGACGCAGGTCCCGACATAATTTAAGAAAAATAGTACCTGATTAGTGACCGCTATAGAGTGAATAGTAATTAGTGACTTAAATAACCAAAGTTATCTGAATGTGATCAAAGTAACAGTACTTGAACGGGAGGTAGTAGAGGACAAGATACACTTTTATTCAATAAAATTGATATACTTATAATCAATTTTAGTCCGTTTGACCGAGGTCGATTTTTGGGTGAACAATGCTGAAATTTCAGGGTGGCCTGGGCTACCAAAGTCCAAGTTCAAGTCATGGTCGGGCCAAGGCTGACCCTGGTTACGGCTATGATGTATATGTATAGTGTCATCTCTATGCTTGGCTAATTGTTTAAGTGTTCCTATAAAACTGCCGCTATGCAGCTGCTTCACAAGTAAGAAAGAGAACTTCCTCGGGCTAGGAGCCTCCGGATTGGTGCTTCCGCACCAAGAAACGGATAGAAATTCTTTCACAACGCGAGCGAAAGGCTCCCGGCCTCTGCATAGTAGCGGATATAAACTAAGGCTTCCTCGATCACGTTGCAACGCAGTCAACAAAGCCTGCAACTCAGGCAAAAGCAAACCGCAAACATCACCCACTAATGCATGGCCGCAGTATTCAAAGCAAATGCAACGATAGAAGTACAACGTGGACTAGCAAACAATGATCATCTTTTTACTTCGCGTGAGGCATGCATCTATCAGAGAAGAAGCTTAAAAAACAGCTCCTAAGAAAGGCACCGTTTGTGTTTCCGTAGAAGAAAAACAATGGCTTCTAACATATTCGGGACAGGCGTGCTTGAGCTCATGTATTCAAATACATTCTGTTCAGAGTGTAAATTAGTATCTACGGTGCTGGTATACTAATTCTTCAAAAGCCAACGTGCGAGGCGTTTCCCAGTAAATGAGTCATTATACTGAGCGCAGGGCAATTTTTAGGTAACGTATGTACAACCGTGGTAGCGCAGGAAGAATGAGCATCACGAAAGACAAAAAATGTACCGATAACGCCACGCGTTAAAGCCGAAAAATAAGAAAAGTGGCTTACATCACAGACAACGCTGTTCCTTGTCGGAACTAAGGCCTTTCTGCCACTGCTTCCGCTGCAACTCGTCGTGCTTTCCTTGCGTGATCATAACGGTGGAGCTAACCTCACACCCCTTACTGCAGTTAAATGCACAACAGCCAGGCATAACATGAGCACACAGCACAGAAAACAGTACGTGCTACTTCAGCTGCGCCCAGGTCAGGCGAAAAATGGCGCGAACCGAAAAGAAAGTCACAGACAGAAACACAAGCAGCGCGTTTTCGTGGGCAACGGAAGGGAGACCAGTCGGCTTGAGGCAAAACCCGACGTGCAGCCAATGCCTGCGACCCGGCAGCGCAGAGACGAGGAGGAAGCGAGGAGGTCGCGCGACGGCGGTGAAGTTCTAAATGTGGCGGTACTTTAAATTAACCAGCGACTTCACTTGCATTTTTGATGGCTCGGAAATACGCATGATCGCGCGTTAAAGAACCCTGCAGGTGGCACGTAGCAATGCGGAACCCCCCACTATGGCGTCGCTTATACATATAGCACATATGTCGCTTCAATATGTTCAACCCCATAATTTGTATACAAGTTCTAGCTGTGATAGTGGTAAGGTCTTGCTGAGGCCTGGTGCAGCAAACATCTTGCAGTGGCGTAGGATGTCAGAAGCCTAAGTTCTCTGTATATATTATGCTCACATTGAAGTTATAACAAACGCGTTCGCAAATTGTCCAATTTAAGTTGACACACATGTCCAAGAGATTGAGTACAGAAGGCAGACATTTATTAAGCACGAATTTTCCACTTACCTCCAAAAAAATCACTTCGAGTGTATAGTTTTTAGTGCGTTGGAAACCCGTGTGTCCGCACGACATATCTGTCAGAACCGCTTTGCCCGTTTTCATGCAGGACGCTCGGTGGTTTGCTTGTATTAGTAACCGATAACCATTGTATAGAGTCAGAGTTCAGCTACTAATTCGTGGCCTGACTTCCATGGTATCACCAGAAGACAACGCAATTACTGCACCTACACTGCATACGGTAGCTCACTGTAAGTGTTTCTGGCTGCCTGTAGAAGCAGAGCAGTCGGTGTTTAACAAGGCTGGTCACTGCTTCGGTTCCGTGGTAGGGATTGGTACCAAACGCGCTACGCTGCCCGCTATGGCTTCAAGAATTAGTGGCGCAGATTCAGTGCACATATTTCATACTTGTGTCTTGTCTTGCCCAGTTTCTGTCCTTCTATAGGTAATAATCCTAAATATATGTGAATAAAAATTTAATTATTTCCATTCTGGTTTTTTGACTGATGTACTCCTGCAGCATATGCACAACATTACTTCATCTGTCTCTTACAACCCTTAGCAAGAAAATGTGAATCAGTTTCGCGTAAAGTGCCCTTTTAAAAGTTTTTACAAGACGTTTCGTAAAATAGGCAGCGTGTACAGTCACATACGCCGTGAACACAAACAAGCACGACATGCAGAAGGCGAAAGCCGCAGTGCTATAACTGTTCACCGATGATACTTTGTGTGCTCTGTGAGTACCTGCATTCAGCTCTGCAAATATTATAAATCTCTCTTCGCACACTTGAAAAGTCACATAACCGAAGAGACAAAAGTGAAGTGCCCATTTAAGAACTGCAGCAAAGCGTACAATAAAAAGGCTTCTTTCTCCGCCAAATTTTCACGCTTCCACGGAAATACTATCAACTCATCTCCGCAATCGTAGGTTCGAACCGTGGTCAGTGCATTTGTTTCAGAAGTTGTGACAGGAAATGTTCAGTTTGCTGTGAACTCCTTTAACAACGAGTTTGAACAAGTTCTAATTCCAAGTACTCATGACGGTTCCCCCAGAGACTGCCTGTAAATATGATGTGACGAAGTTACTGACGCTTTCGCTCATCTGTTCCTTAGATTCCTGTCTCAGCGCGCCGTTCCTTCATCCGCGGTGCAGCTAATCGCAGAGGCTTTATATTGACACGAGGATTGGAAGTAGAAGAATAAAGAGATCGCAGCCTCTAGAAGTAGACGACGCTGAAGTGTAGGTCCGTTTCTCTGGTGCCCTTGTTCAGGCGCTGCAGTTCCTTTTCAGTGTAACAACTGTTACACATCTGGTGGAGGTGCTGGGTACGCTTCCCGACCTGCGTACGCCTACGAGAAAAAGACGGCACTCACACCGGTCCATCAGCGCCCAAGCCGCCGCCTCCGCGGTGAGACACCTGAGTTCGGGCCTCTTGACAACCCGACGAGGAAGACGCAGCCTCGACCGATGGTCCCACCGTAAATGGCCACAGACAGTAGGTTCCTGGCGCCCATCCTCTACCACACGCCGCGAACACCGCCATCTTTTCACGGCGACGTGTACGATGATGCGGAAGACTGGCTGGACACCTTCGAGCGGGTCGCCCGCTACAACGGTTGGAGCGACGACCGTAAGCTCCATAATGTGTATTTTGCGCTCCAGGACTCCGCTAGGACATGGTACGAGAACCACGAGAGCAACCTGTCCACCTGGGAGACATTTCGCCAAAATCTCATAGCTACATTCCCCAACGCAGACCGCCGGGAGAAAGCTGAAGCTGCGCTTCGCTCCCGTAACCAGCGGACTAACGAAAGCGTCCGCAGGTATGTAGAGGACATGACGCGCCTCTTCAAGCGTGCTGACCCATCCATGGCGGAAGAGACGAAGCTTCGCCACCTCATGCGCGGGGTCAAGCTGGAACTTTTCGCCGGTCTTGTGCGCAGTCCACCGCGTACTGTTGCCGAATTCCTCATGGAAGCGACTACCATGGAGACGACGCTCCTGCAACGAGCCCGGCAATACAATCGGGATGTAAGCACGCTTAGGCCCGCTGTTTCTTCGATGCCGCTAGGGAGTGATGCGGCCGTTTTACGGGACCTAATCAGGTCGATCGTCAGGGAGGAATTACAAGCCCTCCAGCTGCCTCCCAGCGCGCCGTCTGTTACATCGCTGTCTGAAGTCGTCCGTAACGAGGTGCGCCTAGCAGCACAGCAGCAACAACTGCCTGAGATCTCAAGACAGACTGAGGTCAGACCAACCTATGCATCTGTCCTCTGCCGGGTCCCAACGCCAGGCTACGACGTGAATACCGCGACTCACTCAGCGCAGCAGTCTGGTCTTTCCCGTGTGCCTGCTCTACCAGCTTATCAGCGGCCACGGAAGTGTGAAGTGTGGCGTGCACCGGACCGGCGGCCCCTTTGCTACCACTGTGGTGAGGCGGGGCATCTTTACAGGGCCTGCCCGTACCGCCGAGTGGGTCTGCGTGGTTTCGCGCCCGACGACCCTTGCCGCCGGAATGGCGAACGACCATTCGAAATTGAAGCTCACCTGTCGGCCCGTCAGAGGCCTGGGACATATGGTCGCTACGATCCTAGGTCGTCATCTCCGCTGCGTTACCGTTCCCCAAGCCCTCGCCGAGACGCCGGCTACCCTGAGCGGTGTTCTCCCAGTCCACGCCGGGAAAACTAATTCCAGCGGTCTCCGGAGGCAAGGCCGCTGCTGTCGGGAAAACTGAAGATCCTCCGCCGCCGATATACCGATACGCTGATTCCTCACCGGGGCAGGGTAGCGACAGCATCCGACGCGCTACTTCTGATTTGCGTGTGACGATTGACGGAACTGACACCATCGCTTTACTTGATACTGGGGCTGACTATTCCATGATGAGCCACACCCTCGCCCAGGAATTGAGCAACTTTTGACACCATGGTTGGGCCCTGGCATTCGCACAGCTGGAGGTCACATCATTAGCCCGGCCAGAAGGTGCACAGTCCGAGTCGGCATCCGCAGTTTCGTCTACGTGGGTGAAATCGTCGTGTTGAGCGAGTGTTCGAGAGATTTGATCCTGGGCCTCGACTTTCTACAGGCAAACGGTGCTGTGATCGAACTGCACGAGGCGGGAGTCACATTTTCGACGAAGCAAGCCGTGGCGCACAGTAACACAGAAGGCCCAGGAGTAAACGCTCTGCGTATAGTCGAAGACGACGTAATGCTGCCACCACGGTTCAGTGTGCTGGTGTTAGTGAAGAACGACACGTTTCACGACTACGAAGGTATTGCGGACAGTCACCCTTCGCTGTTGCTCGAGAAGGGTGTGGCTATCGCGCGCGGTCTTGTTGAGCTGAATCACGGCTGCGCGACAGTTTTTGTGACGAATTTCACGAACAAAATTCAGCACCTCGCCAAGGGAACGGCCGTCGCCTTCCTCGACGACGTGGATAGGTGGCCGAATCTGTGCCCCATACAGGTGAATCTTCACGACGATGCCGCACCAAGTAACGCCCTTCAGAAGGTTAAAATCAACCCGGAGTTGTCACCTCATCAGAAGAACCTTCTGTCGTCGCTGCTACTTGATTTTAAAGATTGCTTCGCGGCGAGCTCCAAGGTCGGACGTACGCCGGTAGCCAAGCATCGCATTGTCACCGATTCGGCCACGCCACCAGTTTGTCAGCGTCCATACTGCGTTTCGTCTAAAGAGCGCGAAGCTATTAGAACGCAAGTCGATGAAATGCTTGCAGACGACGTTATACAGCCGTCAACAAGTCCGTGGGCGTCGCCGGTGGTCCTGGTGAAAAAGAAAGACAACACGTTGCGATTCTGTGTTTATTACAGGAAACTGAATAATGTTACCAAAAAGGACGTATACCCACTCTCGAGGATCGATGATGCCCTTGACCGACTCCGGGACGCCAGGTTCTTCTCTTACTTAGATCTGAAAAGCGGATATTGGCAGATCGAGGTGGACGAGCGAGACCGCGAGAAAACGGCTTTCGTGACACCCGACGGTCTGCACGAATTTAAGGTGCTCCCGTTTGGACTTTGCTCCGCTCCGGCCACATTTCAACGCATGATGGACACTGTTGTAGCTGGTTTGAAGTGGCAGACGTGCCTTGTGTACCTGGACGACGTGGTAACCTTTTCGTCTAGCTTCGAAAAACACTTGCAGCGATTGCGCATTGTCCTTCAAGCTCTTCAGTCTGCACAACTAACGATCAAGCCAGAGAAATGCCATTTCGCCTTCGAGGAGCTCCGTTTCTTAGGACATGTTGTCAGCGCACAAGGTGTTCTTCCAGACCCCGACAAGACTTCCGCCGTCTCCAGTTTCCCACGCCCAACCGACAAGAAAGCTCTCCGACGTTTTTTGGGCCTCTGCTCGTATTACCGCCGCTTTGTTAAAGATTTTTCTCGCCTAGTTGAGCCATTGACTGCCTTGACTCGAGATGACACACCCTTCGTATGGGGAAGTGCCCAAGACGCAGCCTTCGAGGAACTCCGCTGCCGCCTTCAAAGTCCACCAATACTAGCTCATTTTGACGAGAATGCAGAGACTGATGTCCACACTGACGCCAGCAATGTCGGCCTCGGAGCGATCCTCGTACAGTGGCAGGACGGCGCAGAGCGAGTAATCGCTTACGCGAGCCGCACACTTTCTCGATCGGAACGGAACTATTCGACGACCGAAAAAGAGTGCCTTGCCGTCATCTGGGCTCTGAGTAAGTTTCGACCTTACATCTACGGCCGACCGTTTCGTGTTGTCAGCGGTCATCACTCGCTATGCTGGCAACAGCATTCAAGACCCTTCTGACCGGTTGGCCAGATGGAGCCTCCGTTTACAGGAGTACGACGTTACGGTCGTCTATAAATCGGGTCGGCAGCACCAGGACGCGGACTGTTTATCACGAGCGCCCGTGGAACCGGCTACGCAAGACATCCCTGAAGATTGCCCTCTTCTTTGTGCCATTAGCATCTCCCGTATGGCGCAGCTTCAACGAGCAGATTCTGAGTTGGCGCCACTCGTTAAGTATCTGGAGGGTTTGAATTCTCATGTACCTCGTGTGTTTCGCCGTGGACTACAGACCTTCATTCTGCGGCGTGGAGTCCTCTACAAGCGCAACTTTGACAGCAACAAAGAGACGTTTCTGCTTGTTGTGCCATCCCAGTTACGCTCAGAAATCTTAAGCGCTTGTCATGATGAACCATCCGCCGGCCACTTGGGGGTTAGTCGCACACTGCAAAGATTCGGCTTAAGTATTACTGGCCCAATTTACTCCCACCTGTGCGTAGATACGTAACAACATGCCGGGATTGCCAACGGCGCAAATCTCCTCCTCTGAAGCCAGCCGGCTTTCTGCAGCCCAAAGCACCACCAAAGACCCCTTTTCAGCAGATTGGCATAGACCTCCTCGGCCCTTTTCCGAAGTCGACCAGAGGAAACCGGTGGATTGCGGTCGCGACAGATTATTTGACCCGATACGCTGAGACCACGTCACTTGTAAACGGTACTGCTGCTGAAGTCGCCGACTTCTTCGTCCGCAACATCGTCCTGCGTCATGGCGCTCCTGCAGCTATCATTACTGACCGTGGAGCTGCATTTACGGCCCGCTTCACTCAGGCCGTACTCAAGCTCACGCACACCAGCCATGGACGTACAACAGCCTACCACCCGCAGACAAATGGCTTGGTAGAACGCCTCAACAGGACCTTGACCGACATGCTTTCCATGTATATTGATATCGAGCACAAGACATGGGACGAAATTCTCCCATACGCAACATTCGCGTATAATACCGCGCAGCAAGAGACGACGCAGTTCACTCCGTTCGAATTAGTCTTCGGTCGACAGGTTACCACCACCCTCGATGCTATGCTACCCGTGGACCCCCCTGACAGTGCGAGTGAACTTGTTGTCGACGTCGCCACCTATGTTCAGCGCGCGGAAGAAGCACGGCAACTGGCCAGACACCGCATTCACCGTCAGCAGCAGATCGATGCTGACCGCTACAACCTTGGACGCCGCTACGTTACCTACCACCCAGGCGACTATGTGTGGGTTTGGACGCCCGTTCGTCGTCGCGGGCTGTCCGAAAAGTTACTGCGCCGCTACTTCGGCCCTTTCCTTGCTGTCCGCCGCCTCAGCGACGTAACGTACGAAGTTGCACCAGCCTCGCCAGCTCGTTCATCGCACAACGGCAAGCGCAGCGACGTTGTGCATGTGGTGCGAATGAAGCCTTACTACGAGCGACCCCCCGAGTGACTTTCCGGCTGCATGTAGTCATATTCCGTGTTGTCAGAATCGTGGTGTACCTCTTGAACACTTTTTCTCCCCGCTATTCGGTCTGACGGTAACACTGCATCGGGGCGATGCTCCTGAAGAGGGGGCAGTGACACGAGGATTGGAAGTAGAAGAAGAAAGAGATCGCAGCCTCTAGAAGTAGACGACGCTGAAGTGTAGGTCCGTTTCTCTGGTGCCCTCGTTCAGCCGCTGCAGTTCCTTTTCAGTGTAACAACTGTTACAACATTAAATTTAGACCGTAAATGTTTCTATGATGACTTTTATTCTTAAAGCTAGGCTGAAGCATGTTGTGTGTAGTGAAGAAGTTGAAATGATAACCGACAAAGCATTTGAAGTAGATCCTGTATTTGCTGTGCACAGAGGTCCGGGTGGTGTGTTCCGCAGTAAGCACCCCCGTAACTTGCATTTCAAGAAACGCTCTCTCTTTTAGGAGCCTGTTACAATACTATTGGGGAGAAACAAAAGGAATATGGAATCAACATTTCACTACGTGCCAATATTGTAAACACTGGAGACCATGCAAGAAAGTGAAGCTGTGGTTAAGCCGTGTGATGAACTATTACCAAACACTAACACAGTAATGAAGGACTTCATAGATGGCAGTGCTTTCAAGTCTATTTTATTTTACAAGGATTACCCAAAATCATTAAAGCTAATTATTTTCCAGGATGCTTTTTAACTCGTAAACCCACTCGGTTCTGCGAAGAAGCACAATCTGCTTGCAGTTTATTTAATTCGTGGGAATCTCTTTGTTCTTGGAACAGATGCTCAATTGAATCCGTCAAGCTTTGCTTGCTTTGCAGTGAGATTTATTTTAGATACTTTGGTGAAGACAAAATATTTGCAGCCCTGATTGATAACCTGAATGAGCTGGAAGCAGGCACAGTCGTCAGTACACTACAAGGGGCACACGTCTGATTGGCACATTGCGTGCTATCCTCGGTTACAATCTTGCAAGCCATGGAATTGGTGGTTTTGATGAAAACATTAGAAATGCAACAAACATATTCAGGTTTTGTTTGGCGGAAAGAAGAGACCTCTTTTGTCCCCTTGCATTGCCAGGTGCAGTCGAGCTGAGAACAGCAGATAATAACGACAGTGCTACCCTAACCATATCAGCCGATATCTCCTTAGGTGCAGAGAAAGGAGTAAAGTTTAGGTCTTTGTTAAACGATATGAAATATTTCGACGTTTGTGCACCAGGGTTTCCGCCTTGCTTCACCCACGACATTTTTGAAGGCATACTCTCGTTCGACCTTTATACAATATTTTCTCACGGTTTGTAAGTGGCTTGCTCTAGGGGATCTCAATAACCGCATAAGTGGCTTCCTTTGAAGAACAGTGGCCTCATTGACAGACTATCTGAGGTTCCTGTATAAAATCAGTTGGAGGCCATGCTATTCAGAATGGTAACATGGTTCGTTTTCTTCCCATCTTCCTAGTCGGGTCTGCTCAGTCTACAGAGAATAAGCTCTGCAAGCAGGTTCTGTTACTGTCAGAAAATGTTCTTTTAGTTACTGCACCAGCAATTACAAGAGCAATGGTCATGAGGCTCCAAGATATCATCGAAAATAACATGACGAGCAGAGAAGCTCTGTTCCCAAATATTTCATTGAGGCCAAAACACCACTGTGGCCTTCCCTATCCACTGCTTATTTTGCAGTTAGGTCCCTTGATCAGATTGTGAAAAATGCGATGCGAGAGAAAACATACCTACTTCAAGAAATATGCTGGAAACTCAAAATTTCAAGAATTTTACTTTTTTTCAGCGGCATCAGCTTTTCCAAGCTTACAAGAACACAGGAAGCAGAACTGACCTTCTCGACTATCCATCTAGTTTCATGAGCAGCCTTTGCAGTCCTGAAATTCAGAATGAAGTTCGGAAACGTGTTTCTGATGAAGGGAAAATTTTCTCAATCCAGCAAGCAACTATTCGGGCTCTGATGTATGAATCCTAAATGCTAGTGCTAAGGTCACGGCAGAACGGAGAACTAAAGTTTGGTGAAATGCAGCTGATCGTAGAAAAGATACACGGAATTTTTTTTCTTGTAAAAGCTGTCAATACATCTTATGAATCAGGAAGGCAGTATTTCAACGTCTTAAGTAATGAAGCAAGGCTGAATGGTGGGCCAGTTGGTATGACATGCGAACGAATAATTTTCACCAGCCGAAAAAGACGATGGACGAGAGGAGAACCTACATAGGACCTGTGTAGGTTCTCCTCTTGTCCCTCGTCTTTTTACGGCTGGTAAAAATTATTCTTCATTAAGAAATGATAGTCCAATTAAGTGCATTGACCTTGACAAACTGCATAACAACACATCATTATTCGAGTACAACCTTGCACGCTGCAGTTACCCTGTTTTGGTTTTCAAGCGTGGATTAGTAGATGGAGTTTGAACTGTGTTTCAGATAGCTGCAATGGAGTTGAAACAACGAATTTCCAACTGGTTGCTAGCCCTGGACAAGGAGATCTGTCAAGCTGACAGTCCAGAGGCTGCAACAATATGGCGTATAGTCCCTCGGACATCAGTCCCTCGGACATCAGTGGCAGCGGCGGCAGCATCTGGAAGCACGCCTAACATTTGTACTCTGCTGTTGCAGTTGCCGTATTCAAGCCGTGCTGCATTCGACCCTACTGGGGCATCGTCAGAAGCACAATTTTCCGGCGGCCATCCTTATCGTCAGTGTTCCTGCGACGAAATCCGGGCGATAGGCTGCACTCTGCTTCTGGATTCACGACTTCGAGGATACCGTCTGCGCAAGCGCCGTTCTACGCATCGCAGCCTGTAAATTGTGGGGCGTTTCCCGGTCGGCGGTCATTTGGCAGCGGCGGCAGCATCTGGAAGCACGCCTAACATTTGTACTCTGCTGTAGCAGGTTAGTAATCCTGAGCATTCTTTTGCATTTCAATGCTTCTTTTACGCTGTCGCTGCTGCCACTACTGCCAATGCCATAAAATTATGCAATAGGATCGCATAACAGTTGCATAACAGTTGCCTTGCGGAACTTTCTCGCTTTTGGTTTTCATTTTCGTTTGTTTCTTCTTGATTCTTCCGTGCTATGTCTGACATTTGTTTATCATGTCAGCTGTCTGTGCAGGATGAAGGGGCTGCGAAATGTAGTGAGTGTTCATATATGTACCACTTCGGGAAATGTGCTGGTTTGCAAGAAAAAACCGAAAAATCTAAGGTAGCTAAGAAGGCCTGGAAATGTGTGACATGCAAGAGCGCAGGCTCGCGGACTAGCCGCAGTGAGGATGACACTGACGTAAGCTTAGTTCTTGCGTCAATCGACGAAAAACTTGAGCGCCTGCCAGCTCTAGTTGAAAAAGAAACAGCATGGAAGAGGCAGTTCAGTTTCTGTCGCAGAAATTCGATGAATTTCAAGAAAAGATTTCTAATCAAGATACTGAAATCAAAGGGTTAAGAAAAAGAGTGGCAGAACTGGAGGAAAGAGAGACAGTGCATGTAGCCGTTGAATCCGAACTTCAACGTCAGGTGAATGACCATGAGTTCCAAAGTAGGCGACTGAACCTTGAGGTCCATGGAATCCCTGTTGTGGAGGGTGAAAAACTCATATGCTGTCTAAATGAAGTAGCGGATAAGCTCCAGATACCTCAGCTTGAAGAAGCTGACGTTGCAGCCGTGCATCGGCGGCCCGCTAGGCAGGACAACGTGCCGGGAATTCTTGTCCGTTTCACTAAGCAGGGAACCGGGGACACATGGCTTAAGAAAAAAAACGCCCTGAGGAATGAAACCCCTGCAATTTTCTTTCAAGAAAACTTGACTCGGCATAACAGGGACCTTCTACGGTCGGTAAAGGAAGCAGCAAAAGAAAAAGGCTATAAGTTTGTTTGGTACGTGAACGGTAAGGTTCTTGTTCGAAAGACCGACGGAGCTAGTGCAATTCACGTGAGGGATAAGGGAGAGCTGGACGACCTTTAAAGGGTGCGTTTTTTTTGCAACAAAAGAAAGTGGCATAACGAAGTGGATTTTTACTTGCCTGATGATTTAGATGAAATTGTCGCAACTCCCGCATTTCCCGCATCTCCCTTAAAATGTATCCACATGAACACGCGTTCTGTCAGAAATAAGGTGTCATCCCTGGAGGAGTTATTTACTGGTTTCTCTTTTCAATTTTCGGTTATTATGTTAACAGAGACAAGGAGCACTAATGAATGTGATATTTTTAGGTTGCCTGATTATAACACCCATTATCTAAACCGGTCGGACTCTCGAGGGGGCGGAGTGTCATTGCTGATCACAAATGATGTATAATGTCAGATCATTGACTCTTACACAGTGTTTTCACCAGACTATGAAATGCTGACCCTGTGCACTGCTAGACATGTATTTTCTGTGTGCTATCGACCACCGAATGGTGATTTGCCTGCGTTTCTGCAGTTCTATTATCAGTTCCTGACTTATGTGGTTCAAAATCATAACTCTAAACCTCTAATAGCTGGTGGAGATTTTAACGTCGACATGATTGTGAACAGTCCATCATCAAATGCTTTCAATATGATCATATTATCGAATGGTTTTGCTAACTTGATTGACACACCAACCAGGATTACACCTGAAGGCCAGTCCACTCTGGATTTATTTATTACCAATTCCTTGGGGCCGAATGTTAAATCTGGGGTTTTGTCATGTGTTATCAGCGATCATTTGCCAGTACTCTTGTGTGTAGAATCAAGCAGGTCAATAAGAAAAAAATCCCCACCAATAATGTACCAACTAATAACAGACACAACACTGAATTCCTTTCGTGACGCCCTGTTGTCAGTGGAATGGGACACGATCGGTAATCTCACAAATGCCAGTGAAGCGTACGATAAGTTTATGGATATACTGACCCAACTATACCACAAGAGTTTCCCGTCAAGAACACGCAAAAAGGTAAAAGAACACGCAAACCATGGCTTACACCTGAATTACGGAGTGAAATGAAAACGAGGGACGAGCTATATCAACGTTTCCTTCATACGCTATCAGCAGATAATCTTGTCCAATTTAAAAAGCATCGTAATGAGCTAACAAAGAAGTTACGAAATGCACGATCAGCACAATATTCATCTTTGTTGGATATTGAGTGCCGTCAAAACAGTCTGTTATGGTCGAGGTTGAACACCATCCTTAATCGTGGTCACTCGCATAAGCCTTCATTGAAATTACAAGTTGACGGAAAAGAATTATCCGGTGCAGAACTAGCTGATGCTTTTAGCAATTTTTTCACTAGTATCGCTTCTGCTCCCTCTATATCCTCTCATGCTAGCAAATACATTTCCACTTATATAAACAACACAGTGTACCTTCAACCCGTAACAGTGGATGAAATCATGTCCGTTATACAAGCCTTAAAGAACTCTAGCAGTTGTGACATCGATGGTCTTCAAGTACGCCCAATAAAACATGTAATTGATATTATTGCTCCCGTCCTCACCCACATTTTTAATATGTGTTTAGAATCAGCAACTTTCCCAGCGAGAATGCAGTGCGCAAAAGTTACTGTTCTGTACAAAAAAGGATATTGTAATGAACTGGGAAATTACAGGCCGGTATCTATTTTACCGATCTTTTCAAAGCTGCTTGCAAAAGTCTTGTATTCGAGGATGGCAAATTTCATTGAAAAACATAATCTGTTAACACCACACCAGTTCGGTTTCCGTAAAAACAAATCAGTTGAATTAGCGTTGCTAGAGCAGAAAGAATATATAATAACGGCGTTTGAAAACAAAGCAATAGTTGTTGGCATTTTTGTGGACTTTTCTAAAGCCTTCGATTTAATTAACCATAACATTTTGCTGGAAAAATTAAGCAAGTATGGAATACGAGGACAGGCACTAGCTCTTATGAAATCCTACCTATCCAATAGATCTCAAGTTGTGAAAATAGGTGCCTTTACATCGAAAGCTAAAGCTGTTAGTTGTGGAGTGCCGCAGGGAAGTATTTTAGGACCTTTACTTTTTAATCTCTATCTGAATGATATCGTCACTATTAACCCTAAAGCAAAATTTATTATTTATGCAGTAGACACTAGTATTTTTTTTTTTGCTGGGAATGATATTAATCTTCTTGTTGAACAATGTAACAATGCAATGAAATCCTTTGAGGAATGGTCGAGAGTAAATGCAATGAAGGTAAATGAAAGCAAAACAAAAGCGATTATATTCAGGCCGAAAAACAAGCACATACCTCCGCATCAAGATATAATAATAAACTCACGATGCATCGCTTTAGTCGAGAATTTCAAATGTCTGGGTGTCACCTTTTCCGCAAATATGTCCTGGGATAATCACGTCAAGCATGTTCTAAGCAAAATAAGTCAAATAACTGGCGTAATAGGTCGTTTAAGGTATATCCTTCCCACACGCATCAAACGTTTGCTTTATCATTCACTCTTTCAGTCACACTTGAACTATTGTAATTAGTATGGGGAAACACAACATCCACTAATATAGAACACATCCACCTGTTACAGAAAAAGTATCTCCGACACATATAATGCTTCTAATACTGCTTCCACCTCAACTTTTTTTAGCAACTCTGATGTAATTCCAGCTCACAATCTCTATAGATATCGCTTAAGCCATGTATATAAACAAGAAATCCACAGGAATATCGACAATATACGTAACCTATCCCAATTACAAGGCAGAACTCCAAGTTACCTTACAAGACACTGCGAGGATTGGTCAGTACCAATGTCACGTTCAAGTTACGGGAAACTTTGCCTTAAGTACAAAATACCAACGTTTTTGAATTTTTATAATTCTGTCTGTTTTGACCTCTTCACGGCAACCTACAAGGACCTCCGGCAGATGTATTTGGTTTCGATGTAATGTTATCTAGCCTTGCGGTTGCTTTCGTTTGGATTTGTAGAAGTGAGTTCCGCTGTTGTTTTCTGTTCTTTTTGTTTTCTGTTGTTTTCGTTTACGAATACTAAGTCTGTATCATATTAAATATGTATGTATATGTTTGCATATCAAGAATATGTTACGTGTTGCCGCCACTCTGCCAAAATAAGGGATTGTGGACCCGTCAAGCTGTCCAAGAACAGCTTTTTTTCTACAATCCCCCCATCTGTATTTGATGGCAAATAAAGATTTCATTTCATATCTCTGTGCTGTTTTTATCTCTCATGCTAACACTTGTACTTATAATATGCATAACTTGTTTTCCTGGCGGTTTAATTTATAGCTATTTCATGTGAGAAATGCATACAGGTTCCATTCCTTACGTACACAAGAAAATTTCTGAGAACTTCACTAACCTTCCGCCGATCGCGAAGCAAATTTTCTTTAAGCATTCTTAGATTTTATATTCTAATGGTAGTGAACGGAACAAAACTTTTGCCATACCACACTCCGAACAATTTATAAATCACATCAGCGCGAAAAAAACAGCGTTGGCAGAAACGTTAGACTACTCACCCATCGCCCCAGGCTCTGTTCTGGCTCCTCTAGTCCTTAACAATGCCCACTAGGTGGTTTAAAACGCCATCCTCATGGATGATGCGTTCGTCCGCGCTTCCAAATTCTCGGCACAGGTAGCACTTGCAGCGTAGCCGTGGCAACGAAACTGGATCAGTGAACCGATGAAAAAGTTCGTCTGTGATGCCAGATGCATCTTTATTCACCCTTACACGAAGAAAGGCGAAATTCTAGAGGCCCGTGTACTGTGCGACGTCAGTGCACGTTAATGAACAACAGGTGGTCGAAATTCCCGGACCTTTATCTGCGGCGTCCTTCTTAGCGTGAGTCGCTTTGGGACGTTAAACCCTCTTAAACTAAACCTTACACTAAAACGAGGTGGGGGCCAAGGTCGCTGAGCGTAGCATAAGCACAATTAGCAGCGCTAAAATCAACGTCGTGTCACACGGCGAAAGTAGCGATAGAGACTGCTTTTTGCCCGTAAGGTAGACGAGAGGCTGAAGTCGTGTTCACGCGCCGAGAGAGGAGAGTGAACCCGCCTACACCACTGCCTAGCCCAGAAAACCAGCGAATGGCGATAGTTCTCTTAGCGGGAAAGCTGTCCGATGCACCACGGCATGTTCGGCAGCTAAAGGACGTGGCCCGTAGCAGGGTTAGGCTCGCACTGTCGATGACCCGTCTTGGAACGAGCTCCTCCTTTCGCGCAATAGACGTCATTTCCACACCTACTCTGTACTAACAGATAGACCAGATACTCTACTATTTTTCCAATACCTGATTAAGGGCTGCAAAAAAAAAATGCGACCTTCCCGACCAGACCCACTTTGCCTCCTTTATCATGGTATTCATTTCTTACTTTTGTGAAAATAAATATGTTCGTAAGTGCTATCTCGTATTCTGTGCACGTGCGATGTCTGCCTAAGTAAAGCATTATTGATGCTGTAATCGCTGATAGCTTCCTTCATCTTTTCCGCGATTTTCTCTTCCGCATCATTTCTGTAGTTCTTCCTGCTTTTTTTAAATATATCCAAAGAGTGCATATTTAAAGTGGAACATAGTGTAACTAATAGTGTAATGGTAATAGTGTAGCATAAGGAAGAGTAATCTGCATGACATTAGCATATTACCATAGAACAAAGGTTCTCTGAGAGAACAGCTAGATCAAAAAGGTCTTAAACTCAGATGTCAAGACGTAGGCACTCTAAGTACGAAAATTTAGTCTTCCCAATTCTGACAGCTGCGCTCTGAACGCAGGGGACAGTGGGCACTTGAGTGAGCCAAATGGGTTCAGTGATGTGCACTCATGATGTTCTTCTATGTGCGCTACTTGGCTAAAAAAAAGCTAAGTCTGTATTGAATTTTTCTGAACGAAACTTCAAAATTGCACCCCTGACTCTCAAAGAAGCGTTCTATCTCACTAACATACGGCCTATTCTAGAATATGCATGCACAATATGGGACCCACATATGCACACCCTGCTTAAACAACGTAGAAATTCGGGATTGTGCTTGTTGGTTCATACTTCGGAACAATAGAGCAGCAGGACAAGGGACCAAGAATGGGTAGATACACACAGCGTGCAGCGTGGTGCTGAATATGTTCTAGTTTGTAGACTCACACCGCGCTGAGTGTCTACAAACTAGAACATATTCAGCACCACGCTGCACGTTTAACTAGCAATGATAACTTTGCCTCCAGCATAACAAACATTAAAACCGTGCTGTGGTGGCAGCCCCTGTATCAAAGCAGAAAATTCTTGCGATTGAAATTTTTCCACAGTGTAATAATGGTTACGCCGGAATAGCCGGAAGTGTTTACCTGAAGGCCCAACACAACTATTCCGCCAGAATTGATTATCCGGAAAAAGTTAGAGAGATTGCTTGCCGCACGAATGTTCTTTCTCGTTCATTTTTCCTTTTCAAGATCATCGAATGCAATCGTCTGCATGAAGGAGTTGTCAACGTTCTAACAACAGTGTTTTCCTCAGCTTTGCTTAAGGTGTGTTTTCAGTGAGTTTCGTTGCATTAAATATATTATTCTATATTATTTGTTCTTGTTATGTTTGGTATTTGTGTCATTGAATTTTCTATATAACTATGTTTGTAATTCATCCACAATAATGCCTCATGGACAATGTAGATAACTAAGTCAAATAAATAAATAAACCTCCAGAGGCAAGAATGAGAAAAATAACTATTGAATAGCGCTTAATTACAAAAATTGTATCCCCATTTAAGACAAAATGTTGTACAAAACGTCCCTGGTTGCATGTCCCTTGAATGCGGCCTGAAGACAGTTGGGGCAAAAAGCAAATTTCGCTAAGAGAGTCAGTGGCCTCCAAAAAGAGAAGAATAATTACTTTCTTATTCCGGGAAATGAAAGTAATGCAACAGGGTGCGCAACTGATTAGAAAATTTGCTTATACTGTAGAGGCAGTTGTAGCGTCATTCATTTCGAACATTTGCGTGCAGAAATTTTGTCGTCATGCGTGTGCTCGGGAACAAAACTGCTGTAGCGCTCCATTGTGGCCCATGTGTTTGGTGCTGATGTCAGCGGATGAAACATCCCTATCCCTTCCAGCTTGCACGCATTTCAGGCAATTCGCTAGAGTGACTAATCCCAGAAAACGTTGTTCCGTGTAGCACAAACGTTAGCTTTCAACTGTACGTGCTGTACAGAGTTAAAAGGCCTCTGAGTTCAAGAAAAGCGAACACCTCATCGGTATTCCATTACTCGTCATCACACCGCAAAAATTGTAAGCAAATTTGATTGGCACCGAGTGTACGGCCGAATAAAAATGTTGCCCCTACTCTTCCTCTCAACCCATAGTCGCTGAAAAAGCAGAAAAAAAATAAACACTTCGAGAGTGCACCACCCCGCACCGCAGCCCATCCCTGGAGCGCACGTCATTTGGGCACGCCTTATGCGAAGGGTTACCCAGTTAGCGTATTCAGGTCATCGCGGTTGGGGCGTCTATAGCGACGCGCGGTGAGGTGTCCACCTCAGCGGTTGCGAGCAGCAGTTTTTAATTATCATTTGCAAGTTATACATCTCCCGCTATTCTTTTAACTATGACTCGAATACTCACAAAGACCATCTGTACAGATCTGCTACATTAGACTGTTGTTGTTGTTGTTGTTGTTGTTAGCCATCAAAATCATTGCAGGGTCCCTTTAAGCGGTCACAAACGGTGACTTGGTCACACACTTTTCTTGCGAGAAATTCACGGTCAGCCTTTCGGTATTAGGTGCACGTTTGCTCACTAAAAAGAACGCTTGCATTGCTGTAAATATCGGACTTAATGTTGGCAAAATTTTGCCCCCTTTGATAAAGTATGAAAGAAACCGGATGGTTACGACAGACACATTGCGTATACGCTCCCATAGTAGACGATCACAGTCCTTAATGACAAAAATAGCCAAAATTACAGCGGGCTCTCAAGCGGAGCCTCTCGCTTCAGAGTGAAGTCATGGGTGTTGCTGCGCTTTTCGTCATGTCAGCTAGCTAAAAATTGAGTACTGGGCTTTTACTTCAACTTATCTTGCCTGTTGGAAATTAAACTTATTTTAAGCTTGTCATGTGTTTTATTTCGTTGGCCTATTCGGCAGCTGCTAGGCACTAGGAGAAGCAGTGGTTTGTTGTTTCAATGGTTCCCTTTCTGAAAACCAGATCTCGCTATTATCACTGGAATTATTACTACGTCCGCATTTTACGTACTTTGCACAATATGATGTAAAGAGTAAAGCACTAGAAAAAGATTGCGTTTACTGTACGCTAATGTCTATTCGCGATACATTCGAAGGCTGTCCATTAGCTGCGGGAGCGTCCCGTATCATGATCGCGTGGTGCCGAGTCTGGCAGCATGAGATCGCTCATCATGTGGATGGTCAGTCGCCGGCGACGCATCACTACACCGACGGGTCACACTGTCCCGAGGTGGTTTTTCAGCGTCATTTACGGTTCTCTATTGCCGCGGTACTGTGACTGTGCGTGAAGCTCGCGAGTTAGCTCGCTAGTTAGTTTTCAGACGTTAATGGAAATGCATTTGTGTTCCGCGCCATGGCGAACGTTTGAAAACTTCTTCTGCAAAGTCTCCCAACGCATACATAAAGAGACGTGCAGCAAGTTTTTGGCCCATCCTCTTTATTCATTTCCACAAGAAAAAAGAAATGACTAACACCCGTTCTACATTTTTTTTGCAGTGCTTGCAGTGCTTGTTAAACGAAAGTGTCTCCTCTGATAGGAGCTCTGCAGACGATAATTTACATTTTGCCTTATGCTTTGCACGAATGAAAAACGCAAATTACCGTCAGAGAAGGTGTGTTCACAGCGGCAACCTTCGTAAAGCGATGTTGCAGAGAGCAAGTCATCACGGCATCTTAATGGTGGAGCACGGCACCGAGCGTACACTGCCTAATAGTTGAGTGCATGCCACAAACTTCCCTTCCCGCTTGTTGTTCCCCTCAAGATGAATGTCAGATCCTGTATTGTGAAAACAAGCTATCTGTAAGTTTCTTATTATGAGCGATGGGCGAATGCTGCGGCCCCCACCTGTCAATGCAAAACCAGACGTGGTTGTGCTCATTATTTTTTCGGCGTACACATCCGGCCTCACGCTGCAAAAAAAAAATATGTGTCCAGTGGGAGAATTTAGCAGCCTTTGATTACCTAGTAACTGACATATACAAAGCGAAAACAAAAATCGGTCACGATTTTGGTTTGTCGCTCTGGTTCTGAATTTGGCTGCGGCATGGAATGCAGTCGCAGTCTGCCACCACTCAAAGTCGCAACCGAAGTGACATGTGCTTCTGTAGTCTAGACTAATGGAACCAGGCCGCGGCGGCCACGTTTGGATGGAGGCGAAAGGCAAAAGGCCCCCCTATGCTGTACGATTTCAGTGCACGTTAAAGATCCCGAGGTAGTCGAAACCGTTACGGAGTCCTTCGCTAGGGCACGTTTTTCGTTGTTATTTCACTCTGACCTTCATTACTTCCTTCCGTCACGGCGCTACTGGGGTGCCCACCTAGAAGCGTGAGAGTTACTACACCACTTGTTTTTCTCAAAACCGGCGAGTTATTAATCATTAATCGGTGTGGCGGAAAAGAAGTGTTTCAAAAATAACGAAACTCGAAATACGGTTAAAGCTTTGTTTTTTCTTTGAGTAAGGAAAACATTTTAGGGTATCATGAATGGCAGTTTAACGATATCCTTCAAGTGAAAAGTATACAACAGCTGTATCTTTCCAAGTACTCACGTATAGGGAAACAAAGGTGAATGATTACAAAAACCGGTTGAACTTAAAAGTGAGACCACGAGCTAGCTATGGATAGAAAATGGCAGGTGCAAGGTTAAGAGACCGGAAGCGGGCAGAGTCGGTGAGAGAAGAAACGCAGGTTAATGACATCCTAGTCGAAAAGAAGAGGAAGAAATGGGCTTGGGCAGTGCATGCAATGCGCAGCATCTTAGCCTTAGTTTGAGCAGCCCGCTCTTGCTATCATTTGACGCCACCACATTTGGGTTCAGCCACAGATCTGTTTGCACCGCTGTTCTAAATTTCCTGATAGAATCTCACCGACTGCCTTGCTAAGTGTTCCAAATTTTTTTTTGTTTTATCAATTTTTACATTTTGACTAAATCATTTTTATTTAATTCCTCTCTTAATTATTATTCTTATAATTTTGAAATCAAAACTCTCATCTCTTTTCTGTTTATGAGGAAGAATTCATCGGTCTTGCGCTCCCACGTGCTTTTCCTTTTTATTAACTGCGTTCAGGTGAATAGCCACCCGATTCTTGGCCGATCCCCCATTGTGGGTATGCGCCATCTTTTGATAGGCTAACAACAACAACCACAATGCGAAGACAAGATAACGGCTGATTTTCGAGGGTAACTGCGTGGATTCGAAGAGAAAGCAACCGTAGCAGGGCATGAAAGAAAATTAAGTGGCCGCATGAGATTATAAGTTCGCGGTGATACGGTGTGCGCAGCTGGCGAAGGACAGGAAAAATTGGAGAGACATGAGAGAAGCCTTTGCCCTGCAGTGGGCGTAGTCATGCTGCTGCTGCTGTTGATGATATCAGGCGAGGTTAAGTAATTTATTCCTATGGCGTTTTTAATGGACGCTGCGTGGCGTGCGTTTTCCACCTCGCTAGGTCTAAAATTACCAGGCCATGATCTTCAAGAGGAATTTGTACATTTTTGGCCTAACATCAAGGGTATTCATACAAATGATGAGCCTAGTGTCGCCCGGATATAATCTAAAAGCACTTTGCTTCCCTTTGTGGGGCATCCTGTTGTTGAATGTACTACCGGAGAAAACTGCACAGGACGCGGCTCCAAAGACCGGAGCAGGAAAAACTGCAGCGCAGCGCTATGTAGTGCTGATTCACCTGGTTCAAGATCAAAAATAAGCGCATGCGTGTCCAAGCTTGCCAACAAGCGTGCACTGGCTATCGTCTTGACGCGAGTGTCTTTTTGCCCACGAATCTTCCGCGAGATGCCGTCATGAAGTCATCGGTTAAAAGCGTCTGCTGCGGCCTTGGCAAGACAGTTGTCGTGGCTTCCGCCGAGCGGGAGCGATATCCTCATAATCAAACCTACATTGAATGGCAATCTTCTTTTCGTTTTTTTTTTGAAGGCGCCTCTTTTTGCAGTCTTTTCCCAGACAGTCGTGCATAAACTGTGTGGAAAGGGAAGTTGGTGCACCTCGCCCTGGGAAGCGTTATCTGCATTTGATAGCGACATCTCGCGGAAGGTTCCTGGGCGAAAAGGAACTCGCGCGAACCAGCCAGCAAGTACAGGATTGCACCCAAGCCAGGGCGCAAGTTTTATATCGAACCAGGCGCTACATCGCTAGATAGCGCAGCGATGCAGTCTGACTTAAAGTCTGGAACGGGATAAGTACCGCATTCGTTTTCTCTCGCCGCCGCGCCGGCATGCCAGCGCGCGCGCGCTCCTAATTCGTTATTTGCGGTCATGTGGTCATTGCCCGCCACAAATGGTCCGCTCGCTTCTTTCTCGCGGCCGCCGACACACAGATCGCCCGGAGCATTACGCAGCACTTGCTCTTACGGGGTGAGATAAGCCTACACAGCATTTGCAGTGGCGTATTGACACTTGTGCACTTGATGCCTGTATAAAGACATCGAAAGATGCCTGGGTTCTGCGCTTTTGTGTGTAGCAATCGCCGGGAATCGAGCAAAACGCTGTTTACCATTCCCAGCGGGAAAAAAAGAGTCTAATCGACGAGTTATATGGTTTCACAGAATCCGACGTGAGAAATTTGTTCCTACGAACAATACTCGCATGTTTTTTTGCCACAGTACGCGCGATGCATACGGAAGCAAAAAATCGAGGGGGAGCACTTAAGTCTCCTTATGTGCGATATTGCGATAGCATGTGTGCCTTCCAATGCGTTGTTTGTGATTCTTTTAAGCGGTCCAGGCCGAATTTGGAGGTCGCCATCGCGTTTTCTGCAGTCGAATTAGGTTGCACATCGATTTTGGTCCAAGTCGGCTGTGGTGAAATTTTAGAGGTGGGTGGGCCAAATTTGGGAATGATCCGGGGCAAATTTGGAGGTTGCCATGGTGTTCGCCGCAGTGAAATTAGGTTGGCCATCGATTTTGGTTCCAATTGGCTGATGGGTGGGTGGGGTGGGTGGGCCAAATATCAGAGTGGTCGGGGCCAAAATTGAAGGTCATCATCGTGTTCGCCGTAGTTGAATTAGGTTGGCCACCCATTTTGGTACAAATCCGCGAAAGTCAAATTTTTGTGGCGGGTGGGCTAAACTTGGGAGTGGCTCCGGTAAATTTGGAGGTCACCATTGCGTTCGTGGTAGTGAAATCCGGTTGGACATCGGTTTTGGCCCATATCGGCCGAGGTCAAATTTCTCTTCTTACAAGCCTTCTAACGTACGAGTGACACATCTGATCACACAGCCGCGGACAGTTTTTCGTTCCATGATCCTCGAAAGGATTCCGCCTTAATAATTACAGCCTTTTTCTCGTAATTAGCAAGTGAGCAACGGTATGCTTCAGTTATTGCTGTAAAATCACGCACAATTCGCAAAAACTAATTTATTTTGTATAAAATGCAAAGCGCGTGGCCGTTGCTTCAGCGGGGCTAGACCAAATATGGCTGTGGGTCGGCGGCTTTTGCGATCGTTGCGGTACTTTTCCCGTTCCAGTGACTTTCGTCTCACTTAAAGTCACTGGAACGAGAGTTTAGGTTGACTTGCTGCGGCCGTCGGAGCCACATCCTGGGCAGTTCTGTCCGTGATTCGTGCACTCCATACTCAGATATTTTTTCTCACAAAGGTTTTAATTTGCCCGTTTAGGTTGGCATACTAAGTGACTCATGATTTGACTCCGGAGCGTACGAGCATCGGTAAAAAGGTTCCTGAAGCCTTGAAAGCATCCAATATGAGCGAGAGAAGGCGGTGTGCAAAAAACACGGCCATGACCGTTTTAAGAAAGGTTACAATATGATGTACTAAACAAAAGCGCCGTTCAGTAGGCCATCCACTGTTGTTTACGCACTTCAGGACGTGTTATAGAAAATTAAATTATTCAAGTATTTCTACGTTATAAACATATGCTGTTTCTTTTTCATACCTGTAGAATTATGTAAGCTTTATTTGGGTGCATTTGCCTTGACACAGTTTAGATAATTCTTGCTTTCCTCACATTTGGTGTCATACTTTGTATTACGGCGGCTGTATTTGTTTAAAACTGCTGAAAACACCTCCGGGTATCATTTCATTACTGTTCTATGCTGAGCACACAGGTAAGGCAAAAAAATGACACTAAGTCTTTTGTCTTCTTCCTAGGCAATCCGTGTTCTCTGAATGAAATACTTGGACTTTGTGTTCAACTTGGTGAAACCGACTTTTACAAACCATTGATTCCTTCATAGAGTTAATTCAGAACATGCATTTCCTGCACTCTGATAAAGCAGTCAAAATGCCCGCGCTATTGTCTCCCCGTGCTCATTACACATGCAACACGCGAGACACACGCCGGCGAGCAAGTAGAGTTGCTCATAAATGTCTAAAGCGCTGCACGCTGAACATTCACAACTAGTGCGGGTTGCAACGAAAGCTGTCACTGCGCTCAAGCCGAAGGAATCACGTCCGGAGTCAGCAAGCTACGTACCTTGGCATCAGGCTGTGCACACAAAGAAGAAAGATTATTGCGTACAATAGATGGTGCTGCACTTAAATATTTTTCAACACCGCCTTTGCGGTTTCTTATGCTGAAACGAGAAAGCACAACCGTACGGTGCAGGGCTCAGACAAAGGCAGTCGCCAAGCACAACAGCAAGTCAATTCCTCTAAGCCCGAGTGCAGGCTACACATATCTCTGAAAGGACAGTGCAAAGAAAGGTATGATCACCTGCGTTGCTAGAGTTCCACGTTTCAAAGGCGAATTGCCTACTTTCTTTGTAAATGAAGCTTCTATAGGCTACACCATGCTAAAAAACTAAATACCTGCATCGCCACTGCTGACCGTAGTCGCAAATGAACCACAGAGCCGTGAAGAGAGTTTTTTGGGTTGGCGTACCTGAGGCTACGCTGCACCACTATTCATTTAGGCACGGTAGTCACGGAGCATTATTTGGACTGAGCTTTCCGTGCCAGACTAGAGTAAGAGGGAAACATCATGCTGCAATATAAATGAAGCTTTTTGAAAGTCCACGCTTACCAAAGGTTAGCATGGAGAGGAACTGGCATACGATCAATCTTCACTGAGACCAAATTGTGAATATTGATCCTCGCTTTCCTTTATTGACAATGCTCTCTTATAGCACACTGAAATTTTGCTTTTTGGGCGCACACGACCAGAAAAAGCGTTGAACGTCGTCGCAGCTTCACCGATGCCAACCTACTGCAACCAAGTGGCCATCGAAGCGAATCGAAGCACATTCCTACTCGAAGAAAGCTCCGAACAGGAGCTCGTTATATTCTTGCACATTTTTGTATAGTTTAAGAAATGACATCAACGAGGTCCATTGTCGAGTACCCATTTGGAAAACACCCCGTACCCTCGGTTGATTGAAGTCTCGAGTTGATTTGGTTTTTAAGCGTGGAGTGCTTTTATCTGCCATTCACGGAAAATTCTGATGAATATAGCTGCGAATTAAACGGCTTTTAGCGCCGAACAAGAACGAAAATCTTCGCAGGCCGAACTGGATTCGAACAGACTGATGCCTTAGACAGTACAGCCATCCGTGGTTTTTTTAAACACCGTGTTATACTGAAATATTGTATTAGCTGGAATACCTTTTTGCAAAATTTCTAAGAGGCAGTGTGAAATCCATTCTTATACAAGACCCCTAACAAGACGCATCCAGTCACCGAACGTTTACAATTCTTAAAAACATTTAATATATATTGCTGAAACAGAATGTAGGCTTGTTATAATCGGCATTTCTATTACATGAACAACTAAACTTTGTCAGAAACAAACGAGTAGCACGGCATGCTTTGTTAAACGGTGTCCTTAAAGTGAATATTTAGGAGGGTCAATCGCAGAAAAAAAAGCAAGTGGAGAGGTAACGAAATGGCAAACGTTGCAGTGCATCTTCCGCTTGAAGCGACAGGTGACGCTGCCTATCCCATTCGGATCAGTATAGGTGAAGGAAGAAAAAACAGATAAAAACATATTTAAAAAAAAAGAGAAGATATATCAGATGAAGTCATTAATATGCACAATCCTGGGGCAGAGAAGGGAAAGACAGTAGTCGCGACTGTGTCATACGCTGTGTAGCACGAAGCACGGCACCCATTAAAATGATGCGGCTGGTTCATATTATGACCAGTCCCAAAATGTCACATGGAAGTAGAGCGAGCAGTTCTGTGCTTACTCGTACTCAGAATGACAAGATAGACTGCAATTTTTTTTTGTGAGGACGTTGATGAGTGTTTGGCACACATCAAGTAATTGAGCTAATCTGCGAACTACCCTTGAGGACATCCATGCAGCTATTCTCGTGATTAATGCTATGTTATCATTGTTGCTGCCTCTGATGCACTTGAGATTCCAAATACAGAGTCCCAGGCCTTACCAGAAGGTCCCCCACCTCTGCACATTATGAAAATATTTTTGGATTTTCAGCTCAAAAATACTAGCGCGATATAATTTGTTCTTTCAGAGCCGCGGAGTGTTGTTTTATTCATATGATCCCATGGGACATTTGGACGACTGTATTGTAAATTCATATTTGACACTTCCTGACTGTATAAGCATCTCAGCGAATTTCCTGCCTGGTATTGGAACACAGAAAGAGGCGAGAACAGCACTGAATCTGCCTTACCTTGGTGCACGCAAACTAGACCCTGTTTTTCACCATGCACCGTCTCTCGACAGTAATCTCAGGATTAAATGTTTAGTTATCAAAGCACACATTTCTTATTGTGCAAATAGTTTGTGCATATTACATCTCCCCCTATCCTCTCTTCCTTTCTCCTCACTTTTTCATTTCTTTTCTTCATTCTGCCTGATATCCTTTATTTCCGCTGCCCCAGCTAAGGCGCTTCAGTATCGATAGCAGATGCCGGGGCTTGCAAAAAAGTTTTCCTTCCTTTTTATTATTATTTGAATAAAACCACTGACTACTACTAAAAATTCAGACTTACAAACAGCTACGTAAGGTTCAGAAAACGTCTTTCTCGCTCACTGCGGGCACTCCATAACATAAATACTTGAAGCACCTTTTTGCAGCTATGCAGCACCACTCACACACTGAACAGCAACTTGAATTTCTGTCCGCATAATGGAGGACTTTTACAGAAGACTTAAGTGCACTCGCAGGCTTGCTTTTATATTATTTTTGTCGGTGCCCTCCTAGAATTCCAAACCAAGCAAAAATGTACCTACAGTACAGTTGGGAATGAGCAACTGAAATGCTGTACGCTGAGCGATGGGAGCGATAATGGAGAGGAATGCTCCTGCAGTCAATGCAATGTGATCAGCAAAGATATGCTTCCAGTCATGGGTGGGCTCCGTACAGTGGCTTATACAGAAAACAACCAACAAAAAGAGCAGTCAGCTTCTTGCGTTAAGGTATATGTGGTGGAACAGCTTACAAAAAGCTTTTCAGAGCAATCCAGCGTTTTCCGCGTGCTCCTCTCTTGAGTATATAATAATTGGCAAGGCGTTGACACCACAGTGATTGCGACCTATCCCTACACACTGACGCGCGTTGCACAAATATTGGACTGCCGACTGTGTTCGCTACTGGAGGCTATCTAGATAGAGCTGTTATATACGTCGTTGTTGTTGTTGTTAGCCTATCAAAACATGGCCCTGCAAAAGAGGAATGCCTATTCCTACATCTTCTTTAAAATCAGCGACGAAATTAATGATGCAATACACCTTATTAGATAAACATATCATTTGCCTTAATATAACACACGTGTGTTGATATGGCAAAACCACGTCACCTTGACGGCGTTTTGTAAATGAATATGGTCAATTGATTATCCGTGATTGAAGCAATGCATCTCATTTCATACATGTTCTTTCATCCGAATATGACTGTCATATCTTTACATATATCTGGAATGAACAGAGATATACTTAATTTACTCCTGTGTACTATAATTTACAATTACACAGCACTGCATGCAAAACATAATTAGGAGAAGGTCAGCTTTGATCTTTTAGGTGCGCAAAAAGCTATCTGTTCGGTGCACAGTGGGGGAAAGCTGTTCGCAAACCAGTAGCACCTGTGTAACACTTCTCTCCACGAATCTATTTCCAGGAAAAGAGCCTCATTACCCTAAAGGAATAGCAAAAAGTTAAGGAACCAGTGACACCGCTAAGCGGGGCAGCTACAAACCAGAATAGTCGTTCAACTTCTACAACAGCTTGCGCAGTATGTGTGCAAATGAAAGTTCCAAAACTGAAGCGGCAATTTTATTCATTCGTCTATTGCAGCTTCGCTCTAGGGGTGTGGGAATATTACTTTTTCAAAACCAAGTCAAATCCGGATAGTGTAGCTTTGCTACCATATAGAATATCAATAGTTCAGCCAAGAGTCGAATCGAATACGAATCAGTTAGTGAGAGAGCCAAATGAAATACGAATCTTATCTTTTTACGATTATGAATAGTGCTTCCCAAGATCCACTTCGCTAACCCATTCACTTTCGGTTGTTCAGCCCACCGGAAGCTTAGCTAGACAGGGCATCAGTGGCTAGAGCGCTGGAATCAACCCAGACTAATACTCATATGCATATTCCTTCAGCGTTTCATCTTTGGAGATAAATTTCAGCCTCGAAAGCCCCGAATTTGGTCGCCGCATCGCCAGACTCTTTTCACCACGTTTTTCACGGCTTACTTAACCAGGCGCCTTATGATGAGCATCACAGCAACATATCTCTCGACGGTGCGCTTCCATATCAAATCACCTGGCCACTTGCCCACACTGCAAATATTTCAGGATTTTTCTGCCCCCGAGCAGTTGTGAGCAGGAATGCCTTTGCTTACTAAGTTGCCGCCATCACATGCCCATGGGCATTTCTTGTTTCCGTCAGTAATCATCACGGTCCTGGTTTTCTTTTGACAGGGGTGCGAGCTGTGCTTCGGCATATAACAACGGACTCGACAATGGGCGGCGGTTCCCACGTTGGCATAGAATCCATTTTACAAGATGGCCCTTTCATGCACAAGCAATTCCGGTTGCCTTTGCGGAGTTTTTAGTCGCGCGGGCACGGGTATCGGCAAAAACGATGCAGCGGTAGCTTTTGGGTGCCACTACTGCGATTCTAGATTTAGTACGGCGCAAAACTCTATTCCTCGATTTTAGGAATTTCCGGATATAACAAGATACTTCATGGCTGATCTTCACTTCGTTCAATTGAGCTTTAACTGCATATCGATGATTACATAAAAAAATTGCAGTAGAAAACCTTAGCAGGAAGAACACATAGCTCCCGCTCTAGTGTCGTGGTTCGTCAATAGACGTGTCACCGTACAGCGTGCAGGAAGCGAACTGGTCGTTAGGTGTTTCGACACCTAACCTGCTTCGCATCCAAGCCGCAAAAGATGGTTCTTCGAAATTAGGCACTGCCTATTATACGATATCTAATCCTGCTGCCACTACACCAGAAATAGAAAGACCGCTGATTAAAATTAGCGTACGGTCGGTTTCTGGCACGCCCTCGGCAGGAAAGTGGGCGATGCACGCGAGGCAGGTGAATTTCGGTAAAGCGCTTTAGAGAGGATTTCTTCACTGCGTGACGACGATGTGACGTGAAATAATTAGTACAAGAAATCGAAGATCAATCTCAAGCACACCCCGCGTTCACCTTGACGTGTAGTTTCCCAGCGAGAGTGCTGCTAGTGGGTGGCGAAGGCTACGCATCCAAACCCGCCTCCGTGCACGAGAATTCACCGTTTGTTCCGCTAGGAGATGCACTCTGTGTAGCGGAAAAGCACACAGTTCTATATATCGAGCGAGTGTCGAAATTCTAGCTTGATATATTAGCAATACTCTCCTAAACTTTTACACAATTTGCAAGGTGAGAATTTGTACGTTCGATATAGCCAGTAAATCGAAATATACGAGTTCAATATATCCGGGCTCCACTTCATTTAATTATTTTTCTTATAAATTATATGTAGGAATACAGCGTAACGCATCATGCTGTTCTTTCATTTTCTTTCCTACTTTTCTAGCACTACAAAGTAGCCGCTCCAGCTGTGTGGGTAAAGTCATGGAAGGAATGTGGTTAGCGCGCGTGCAATGGTACCTGGAGCGATACCAAATCTACCTAGGATTTATGTCTGGGTTATGACGTGGCCGCTCTTCTATCGACAATGTGGTTGACCTTGTAGCATCCGTGCAGCACCCAAAAGTTTGAAAAATATTGACCGTGGTGTTATTGTTGACATAAAGGGCGCATACGACAACGTAACACAACAGGCCATTTTGGACGCTTTACAGGCTGCTGAGATTGGAGGCCGCTTGTTCAACTGGATACTCAGTTATTGGGCAGAGAGGTCGTGTTTTGCCCAGACTGAAAACCGACCAACCTCTTTACACCTAAATTCGCGCGGAGTCACACAGGGTGGAGTGCTGAGCCCAGCTCTATTCAACCTTGCTCTCATCGGCCTAATTGACTCATTAGCATAACCTGTTCAGATCTCAATATATGCTATTGATATCTGTATTGCGGCATTAACTATGACTCATCCACTACTGTGTGCGATTCTTGAAAAGGCGGCAACGATACTGACGTTGTACCTTCATCAGCAGGGCCTAAATACTTCGAGCGAGAAATGTTCCCTTGTGGCGTTCACACGCAAAAAATGACAAGTTACCACATATATAATTATAGCGACGCTGTTCCCTCATGAGAGAAGCCACCGCTTCCCAGGCAATGTAATCGATGCGAACCTCTCGTGGAGTCCCCATCTCTACAGCATGAAAAAGAGACTGACATCGATTGTTCATGTCCTCTCCTTCCTCAGGAAAAGTTCTGGGGCGCATCTGTGCACTCGATGCTTAAATTGCACCGTTCGCTATTCCTGGGCTACATGCGGTACAGCTTTCCCATTTTAAGCAATATTAGAAAAACACACACTGCGAGTTTAAAGTGTTCAAGCGCAAGCTCTACGAATCTGCATTGGACTGCCTAAATGCGCCTCAACAGCAGCCACTGTTCTTGTCGCTCGGGAACATCCTGTTACTACATACATTGCAGTTGAAACCATGAGAACACGCATTCGGCACCTCGCACGAGTTCCGAGTCATCATCTTGAAGCTCTTCCAGTACTCAGACCACATACCGCATTTGGAAAATAATTGGAGCTCATCGTGCCTATCTTCCTTTTGAGTTCAGCCCTGCTTCAAGACCATGCTCACCCATAAGGCGTCTGCATAAACCTCAGGTATACCTCTATATTCTGGGAATTACTTAGAAATCTGGTTTACCATTGCCAGCACTTACACAAGTGGCATTGGACCATCTGCATTTTAAGCATATTCACCGCACAGATGTCTACAAAGATGACTCAGGGACTTCAACAAGTTTTGCTGGTTCTGAGGAAGAGCAGGAGTAGAAGGAAACAACTTTGAAATGATGGGTCCGAAATGAGGTGAGGACTACCTATGTCACCTCTTTAATATATGCGGAACTATCGGAACTATCTTTTCTACGGGCTGTAGTTCAGTTCATCAGTCAGGAATACCCACATTACTGCACACTTTTCACCGACTCTAAAGCAGCCCTTCAAGGCCGGAAAGCTGCACTACGCCGCGGGTCACACGAACAACTCGTTGCGGACATCCGCAAGCTGTACCAGGACGCGACATTAAAAAGACATGATACAATTTTGCAGTGGCTTCCAGGACACTCCGGTATTAGTGGAAATCACCACGCAGGCAGACGAAGCTGCCCGTTCCGCCCACAACGACAGGATTGGTGTTAGTATCCCTGTAACGAGAGTTGACGCAGCGTGTGGGCTTCGTTCTTTGAGGCTGGCGCCAGTACGTTCAGCGTGGAGCACTGCATAGTTCTGTAACCATCGCCTAAATGCACTGGACCCTGAACTGCACCTCTGTCTTCCCTGGGATATAGCGCATCGCGAATCCCATTACTGTGCCGTCTATGGCTCGGCGTTGCCTTCACAAACCAATATGCTCTCCGCATCGGGATGGCCGACAGCCCATCTTGTGTAAACTGTGTCTGCGAAGAGAAAATCAGGCATATCCTGCGTGAGTGCCCCGTCTTTGTGAACTAAAGTCGTAGGCTGCGATGTGCTCTGGACCGCCTGTATCCTCACCCTTTCAAAGAGGATAAGATCCTTGGTCCGTGGCCACAACAGTCGGCTGCCATCAAGGCTTTCAAGGCACTGTTGTGTCTTTTACGAAAGATTGCCTTGATTGACAGATTATGACTGTGTTTCCCATTCCTACTCTCTTCCCTTTAAATTCCTTGATTCTCTTTCCCACTGCAGGGCAGCAAACCGGAAACCTTTTTGGTTACCATCCCTGGCTTCCTCCCCCCATCCACCCCCCGACACGTTTAATCTACTTTCACACTTTCAACAAACCAGAAGCTTAGCATGTAGCTGGTTAAGTGTACTATGGCTCCATCTACGTGTAAATGGATTGACAGACATGCAGCAATATATAAGCACGAACACTCTAATCCAGCTTGCCAAAGTAGAGCACGTCATTTACGGTGACGGCTATTTATGGGTAACCTTCTGCTGCTGGTAACGCACAGGTCCCGCTCACAACCCGCAGCTCTTCCGCACGAATGAGGATCCACTGCGTGTGCGAAGCTCGTTTCACGCGCGTGCTGCAAGCTCTGATGTTAGCGTATGTGACGCGTGGTCTTCACATTCTGGCCAACAACTCGACACCCCTCTCGGACCATCTACACGTGTATGAGTAGGGGGTGCATGATTAGAATTTGTACGGAAACGTGCGCTTTATTTTTCCGCAACTGCCCTCCATCTGCCTACCACCAAAAGCGTACCCCCCTGCTATGTTTTAATGCCTGCGTAAAGTTCTTGCTCTAGGTCACACGCAAACTGCTCCCCCTTGAGCTTTGGCGCAGGTTTTCCACATAATGCGCTACTTTGCCCCGTGGTGACAAAGTCTCCCGCTGACGTGTAAGCGACATGCGAGAACTTGTTACATTTTCAGCACCTCCAAGGTACAGAGATGTCCTGACAGTGACGTCAACAGCAATTGCTACTGAACGCTTACCGCTTTGCCTTGACACACGTGCAATGGCGCCGCCACACAGCGGAGCAGGCAGAAACGGTGGTATAGTACCGCTGGTCTAGATCTCGTCACCTTGATGGCTCCATGCTACCAGTTGTCTACACGTTTATTTCGACAAGTTATGGAGTGTGGCAGGCCTGCGTCTTCGCGAGACGATGCCGCATTATAATGCAGGTCTGCATGCAAAACAAGCCGCTAAGTAAAACAAAAATTCGCGGATTTAATTGCAGAGTCGAAAAGATTTTAATGTATTTTCGTGCTCTACTTTCTGGTGCAGTATCCGTTACACCATCCATTAGTGTTGCCGATGCAGCGACAAGGCGGGTCGCACGATCCGCCTTTACCACAGACCTGTAAAAAAAAGCAGTTACGAATTTTTAACCAACTCAACCGTTTTGGTTAGGCATATCGACGGAAACAGTTCGCTTTAAATATAAATAACCTCCCTAGTCATTACACACATGGCATTGTTGCCTTTCATCTTTTTTTCGCTGATTCCAGCGCTTAACTGATATCCCTAATAAGTAAGAAGTGCATCTGTTCGAACGCTGTTTTCAGGTGCTCTTACAATTTTTCGCATTTTTGTGGTTCTCCTTTTATTTATTATTTAAAATACCCTCAAAGACCCACAAGGGCTGTTGCCTAAGAGGGGGGGGGGGGGCATTACTAAACGCACAAGCAGAAAACGGAACACAAAACGGCGGACCTATACAAATGATGCAGCAGCACAAAAATCATCATAGTTATTTATACACGCTACGCTTCTTGGCGGCTCGTTCTAAAGTTTAGTGCCTAGTAGGAAAGGTGAAAATTTGGACAAGTTAGTCCTCTACTGCGGTAAATATATATATTTGAATGGGTGATCGAAACGTTTAAATAAATGCGAAAGAGGGCGAAGCTGTTCGAGCCGGCAGTGGGTAGTGATGTATTAGGGTTTGAGAAAAGTATTGAAGCAGAGAACTGAGCTTTTGTTGCTGTAGTGTCTGAGGATTAAAGACATTTCTGAGCTGTGTAATACTATTGCGAGTGTAGTTGCTTGTTATAAAAGAAACCGCACGCTCCTGTTATAATTCGACTGACTGCGTTATATAAGCCTGATGCGGTTTCCAAATAAAAGAGGCATATTGCAGCTGAGGTCTGACTAGAGTGCTGTGCGCTAAACGTTTTGTTTCATACGTTGCCATGCAGAGTGTTGTTCTATCATTTCAATCGTTTTACTCGCCTTGCAGATGGCCTATACAATGTGCTGATCTCATTTTAAGTTAGCTGCTATTATGACACCGCGGTAATTAAACTGATATACCCCTTAATTAAGAGCATCGTTGATGTTCGTTTCGTGCGCTCACTGGTCCTGGTGTGAACAGCAAGCAGTTCCCAGAGAATCCGGTACGAAAGGTGCCAAGTACGAAGTGATTATTTCTGTTTTGCCGTACCTTTACCCACAGAGGTGGCTGGTAGCCGAGACCAGTCCTCTGAAGCCAATGCTGCTCGTGGTAATCTGAGCACCGTGAAGGCCGCTCCTGGGTGTACCCAAAAGCCGGTTGGCCCGCAGGTGCCGCCTAACGTTTTCAAGCCCGCCTTACTGGCGCTTGAAGGTGCAAGAGCATCAGCAACAATGCCAAGAGTTGTGAATGAAGACGACGAAGAATTGGAGAACAAGCTAGAAGTCCCGTCTGCAGGACAACTGCACGTATGATAGCACATTTGACTACGTGCTTAATGAACCAAAGAATAGGGTATGTGACTAGGCACTGCTTGCACGAGTCACATAAAAGAAGAAACGGCCTGAAAGAATTCCTAGTGTTTCGCCTGTCGAAAGAGGGCCGGAACTTTAAGCTGGCGAATACACACAGCGCGTCGCCGTAAATCGGGACAGCCCCCCAAAAAAGCAACATCATTCAGAGTGAACAAAGACGGGTAGCTTCTTTGTTAGTGTTGCTTCCTTTGCTGCTGCCAAGCGTCTGCTATTGTTAGCTCATATGGCCGGCCCAGGGGCCGCACCCTTCATACCTGAGACACACACAAGGAATGAAAGGAAAATACGCAAGGTGCCTCTTCACTGCAGTTATGGGCAGCTCCTAGCCTTTTTCAGAGATGCTGGAGTGATACCCGCTAGACGTCAGACAACGCTCCGGCGTGATCAGGGTAGAACGGAGGAGTCCCGTCCTTTTACTCCGTGATTCTCACATTCAGAGATGATCGCCCTAAACCGAAAAGGGTGCACTTGGGATTTAAAAGTCATCCAAGAGTACTTAGATATTCCTCTTAGAGTTTTCAAGCTAGAGCGGATTGGCCTCATGGCGAAGATCTGTCACAGTTCACGCCGATGCAAGATCTGTTCGGAGGCCTATGAGCACAAAAAGTGTAAACCACTACTGCAACCCAAGTGCGTGAAATTGTAAGGTGACCATGCTGCTTCCTTCTCTGGATGCCCTCAAATCGCAGCGGCTTCGTCTCTCCGAGGAGAAGAAATAATGAATGGACGACCACCTGATTGAAATGCTCTGCTTTCTAATCTGTGATATCCATTGAATAGGAGCAGCCAATGGCAGCAGCGCCACGAGCCGCGATATAAGGCATTAAGAGCATGGGCGTTGCCTCTATAAGGCGGCGTTGCGTTCAGAGGCAAAAGGACAAGGTCAATAAAGATCAGTGCCGCGCGCCAACCCAACCCAATAGCCTGGTCTTGAAACTAGCGGATGAAACATGCACATCTTTTTGATAACTTTTGCACAATGTCGCATGCTGTGTTCTGTTTCCTTTCTGCGTTTTGTACGGCATTGAAAAGACAAATACGAATTGTAGTTAGCTTGTACCAATGGAGCAGTGCGCTCTAATATGAAGGGTGTTACAGTTAGTGAAGACAAAGATTTGATATGCTATTAACACGAAAAATTAAATACATGAGTCGGCACTCCCGTTGTTTTCCCAAGTGATCTGCGCTGTGTTGAGAGAAGAATTCCCAGATGGATTCCTGAGGCTAGGAAATACCCCTATTTAATTCTAAACGGTGATTACAGAGTACCTTTTGGTATACGGACGTCACGATGTCGAGTCGCCTGGGAGGAAAATTTTCGAAATCGATTACTGCGGACATGAATGCGCCTTTTTCTGGGGGTGAAACCCAGCATGGAGAGAAAGGGAAAGATAAATTTATTTTTATTAGAAACCAAAGTCGTATAGAGTTGTCACTGCCGCTTCGTGGGCCATTCAACTATATAAAACAATCGGGTTCTCGCGACTTGGTCGAGGTTTCTTCTATAGAGAGAGGAGTTCTGATAGGTCAAAAGAAAGGCATTCGTCGAAATAAAACGATGGGCTTTTCGTGATTTGGCCGCCGCCTCTTCGACACAGAAAGGATTTCTGTTAGCTCAGGAAACTATAGTTAAAGTTGGAAACTTTTACACCACTAAGATTCAGAATTGTGGCATTGGTAAATACTTCAAATGTTGTCAGTTTGCTTCATTTAGCCCTCAGCGTTTAACTTTTTCTTTCTTCTGCCCACGGTAATAAAAGCAATAATGTCAACGGTACAAAAGACACTAACATCAAGACGCATAAAGTATCATAATCTGCTCTGTTGAGCATGAGTTTTGAAGTAATCTAATCCCACTGCAGTTTGTAGAACAGCCAGTAGGGGCGACATTTGGATTTCTTTTTTTTTCAGCTCTCTAGTATACAAGGCTTCTGTGAAAACGATGTCTTCGTAATTGGCCTAGTTTCTGCTAATTCTCTATTACAGGGCTACTTAAATTTTCTCTCATTGTTGCTATTATTAACAGCCTAGCTACGTCTACTGCAAAGCAAAGGCCCCTTCCAAATCCGTCGAGGTAACTCTTTTTTCTACCAGCTGTGGGCACCCAGTTCACTTTCTACTACCCCACGCTGCCCTTGACTTCACTTGTAAATCGCTCCGTTGGCCTAAAAGACCATTATCTCATGTCCGCTTTCAACTACTGCCAATACCAATTCTTTCATCGATTTGTACTTACCATGAACTCGCCTTTCTTCCCAGATTCATTCTGTTCTCTTTCCCTCTCCTAACGTTACACCTATTATTTTCCTTTCCATAGCTCGCAGCACTCTCAACTTATTTTCCGGCCTTTTCGTTAGTCATCAGGCTTCTGCCGCATGGAGGAGTACTTGTCAGGTAAAATTGTTGTTATTTTTTCTTCCTGAAGCCCACAAGTAAGTTGTCATTTATGACTTCAAGGTACCTTTCAAAAGAACTCTATCCCTTTCAATGTAGTAGTTATTTCAGTCGTTTGTTCCGGGTTCGTGGTTACTACCTGGTCATGATATATCTATTCCCGGACAATTTTCTGCCTTTCACTGCCCACCATAAACATTTACGCGCTTCCGAATAAATTGAGGCTAGTTCACATTTTTCAATCGTGTTTTGCATTTCCTCCTTTCAGTTAGAGTGCAAGGGAATGCCGTCAGCTAAACTGACAGTAATAAAGAGTTCTGTGTTACCCATGGGGGGCAAATTCATAGAGGACAGGCCCTAAATATTCTATTTATCAAAGCACCACATCTTAGAGCGAATCTTGATCGAGAGCACGCTGATCTTTTCAATATTTCGCAACGCTTAACTACTTTTGAAACTCAACAAAAAGAACACTTGTGTAATCGTTGGCCATTGCCACAGAATAACCGTTGGAGCATCAGCGAATAAGCTAGAGCCAGTACTTACTTTTGCGACACATTTATAATTCCGATTGGTGCTTGGCCTCAACGTTGGGTTGCAGCCTTCCACCCTACATACAACAAAGCATATAAATTTAATAGACGCAGTTTAGCTACTTTGGCATTTTATAACCAACACTCCATAACTGCAAAATGTTGAGAAGGCCTTGACGTTATTTTTGGCACAAGGTTCTGTAAATATCTGGTTAAGCATGGCTCAGAACATTTCTTAAACTTTATAAATTATTAAAAGAAACATATTCCTGTTGCTTTCAGACCGGTGGCTCTTCAACAAGTAGTTTTGTAGACAGGAGGGTATGCAACCAGTACTTTTGTGACGGCTCTAGGCTTAAATTTAGCAAGTCCTAAGTCTTCTTTAATGCGAAATAGGTTTACTTTAGCCAAATAGCCAAGGTTTCTTATCAGAATCATGACTTATTAAGCCATATAACTGTCTAAAGCGATTTGCATCCGTTTGTGCGTGTGCTCACAGGGCAGATATTCGGGTGCTGCAGCATAGCATTTTTCCCGCCCTGGGCTGCTATCGCGTGCTATCGCGAGACATCGCGTGGATGAAGCCCGTCCAAAGTCACCAGTCGAAGGGGCCAGGAGAGAAGGTTGAGGTAACGAGCGGGGGACAGCGATTTTGAGAAACTGGGAAGAAGTAGACGGAGAAAAAGGACGTGTTCTCATCATCTTCTTCTCATCTTCATTTTCATGATTACATAAGTGCAATTGATCGATGAGCTTTTTAGATGTACACAAAGATTTGTCGCATGTCCAAAAATGCTAGACTCTATTCCTGGTAATTCATATTTCTTTAATTCATTTTACTGTTCCAATTTTTATATTGATTTAGTTTTCTCACGCCTATTTTTCCTCGCGCAAATACCTCATTGGGATAATCTACTGAACCTTGGCCAATCCCCCTGCGTGGGTATGTGTCATGCTTACTAAGGAGCAGAAGAAGAAGAAGAAAAGGACGGACGCTGTTTGCGACAGAGAGACTGGAAGAGGAGGTCAACGCAGCGACGCCACTAGCCTATCGCTCTCGATGCCACGAAGGTGATCGGCCACGTGAGCCCGTCTAATCAGTTCTCTGTTTCTCTCTCTCCCGAGTGACTGCATCTTGTAAGCGAAGTGCTTGATGAGAGATTCCGTCCAAGATTCTCTCTGCGGAAAGCAAGATTAAAAAAAAAAAACCAAAAACCAGCGTGTGCATATGGCGCAGTAGCTGCTATTTTATTACCATAATTAAGCATTTAAAAAATATATATAAAAATACCTATGAAATTAGGAGAAAACCAGGACAAGCATAGATTTTCTAGGTTTAAAACCAAATCAAAATAAATAAAAAGGAAGCTCGTTGCACTCGAGGGTCACACAAGTCCCATTTGTGCTTGCCGCCATTCGAGGGGCCAATCTACTTGGTAGGCACAGAAGAAAGGCAGCCGACGAAGACCTCCCAGCAGCGAGAGTGCCACCGGCGACAACGCGTTAAGAGCGAACCATCAGCTTCAAGAACTTTAGTCGCGGACAAGGTTCGTGCTAAGAGCACCGCGCTGCAGTGAGAGCATAGGTAGAGAAAGCGCGAAGCAGCTACTGCTGTCTCCTCCGCCGGCAGGCGGCAATTTTTTAACAGTGCTGTTTAGCCAATTTTTTTCACTAAACTTAGGACGGAACGACCAACTTGTGTACATCAGACCATTCTAAATGAACCTGCTTATGAAGACCGTACTTCCGCGCACTTGGATCGGTATCTCTAAAACCACAGCCGAAATTTTCAGTTATATGTAGCAAAGAGGTAACGCTTTTGTCAAGGAAAAATGCCAATGCCCTTGAAAAGAGGGTAAAATGTAGCGAATTACAAAAAAGCCAATTGGTAGGGTTTGTTCCGTGCTTTCTTTAGCATAGTTTATATTAATAAGATAATGTGTTGAGATCTAGTCCAGGTATTTTTAAAATAGTAATCATCTCTTTCTGCACCATTTCTTTTTTGTGGGGCCGCGTCTGCAAAACTGTAATTCTTGTGTTGTTGTTTTTTATCGGGATGATGTTTGCTGAATTTCTAAACTCTATTACGCTCTTCACCGCTGTTTCATGCTGCCTATAGAAGTGACAGCTTGGGGAAGAGCACTGTGTTCCGGGCAACCCTTTATGCTGCAATAAAATTATTTACCTCCGTAATGCACAGAACACTTTTTTAGGACATTGGATTACAATGGTAAGAAAATGTGCGCTGTGGACTAACCACCTTTCTCTCTGTGCCCGCCACACACTAGCCGTAAAAATTTTATGGAACGCACCTTCGTCAGAGAGGTTTATTCTTTCATTCAGTATTCAGTATTCATTGCTAGCATTTATTGCGCATCATCGTTACCAGAATCGTCATCATCATCATCATCATCACTCGGTTGCTCTTAAGGACCAGCGGTTATCTTGCCTTCGCATTACATGCCCTGCCCAAGCCCATTTCTTCCTCTTCATTTTGACTACGATGTAATTAACCCACGTTTGTTCCTCACCTACACTGTCCGATTTCGGTCTCTTAACGTTACACCTATCATTTTTTTGTCGACTTCCCGCTTGATTGTCCTTTACTTGAGCTAAACCCTTGTCGGTAGCCTCCACCTTTCTGCCCCGTAGGTGAGTACCGGTATGATACAGCTGTTGTTCACTGTTCTCTTCAGGAATATTGGTAAACTGCTATTCATGATCTGAGAGAACCTGCTATATCCGCTCCATCCCATTATTATTCTTCTAGTTATTTCCCTCTCATGATCCGGATCAGCGGTCACTACCAGCCGTAAGCAGACAAATTCATTTACCACTTTAACAAGCTCACTCTCAATCGTGAATTGCTGTTTCCTTACAAGACGGTTGAACATTACTTTGGTAATATTTGGTGATTTATTAGTGGAGTGTGTTAATTCGCATTCTCAGGGTTTGGCTGCGTATATATGTTCTACTCTAATATGTGGCGCCCTTCGCACGCAAATCTTAGATATGCTCTCGAGACAGTACAGAATAAAGCAGCGAGATTGCCTCTGTCTTCTTACGCCATCACAGCGTGGCAACACGGAAGCACACATTGAATTTTTAACCTCTTGCAACGCGTAGGTTTTTCCTGTTTTCATCCCAACATGCGTTATACCATAGCATCCAGCCATTGACCTGGAATCAAATCTTCCCTCCGCCTCAGAGCCTGGCTGCCCTAGCTCATGCGCATGAAAGGCCACCAGATTTTCTTTCGCAGAGTAAAATATGCATACTGGCAGCTGGCGTTAGCAGTAAGTGAATGAAACACTTTGCCAACAAATATCGTGAACCACAATGAATCATCGCTCTATCCCGCTGACAGCGATAAATGCCGTAACATTTCTGCCGCTACCCTTTGATGCTCTTTATGTTGTGGTATTTCTTATGATATACTAAATGATACCAGAGCTTTCTGTTTTGCACTGACCTGTTTTAACAAGTTTTAGTTCTTCGGTGGCCTTCAATGGTTAACTTGACTTTTCCTAATGTATCTCTCTACCATTTGATCTCGTGTTGGTGGTGATTTGCAAACGTTCCTCCCCTATGTAATGACAAGATGTACACTAAGTTTTTCTTCAAACACTGCACCTTATTATGCCGTCGCTGTCTGTTTACGTGTTCCAGCAATCCCTCGAGCGATATTTTGAAGGCTTTATGCACCCCTTCAAATTTTTACGGTGTTGAGACACAACATGTGATTATTACAATCTCCCGACCACACGCATCAGTGCTCGCGTCGCTGTTTCTCTGTGCCGACGACACATGCACACATCAGTCCAGTAGGCAATATGGCTACCCGCGGACAGTGTTCCATGAAGCGGGGTATGGCGCATTAATTTATACCCCCCAAGCCCCACTGGGTAAGCTTCTAAACATGTAGCCCTCGCTAAGTTCGCGCTGTCGGAATAATGTTCGCAACGTCCCGGCTACATACCTTGGCAGCAGGCTCTGCATGCACAGGAGGAGGATGACGGCAACCCCGAGATAACGGTGCATTTTTTTGTATTCTTTCGATGATTCTCTCGAGATACTGTAATGATAACAAACAAATTTACTAAGCAGGGCGCATTTCAACATAGGACAAAATATTCGCACTTAGTATTCCACTATGTTTCAGCAATCTTTCGCAGCAATTATTTGCCTAAGTTACTTAACAGGGCAGCGTAACATGCAGATAGGAGGGAACCGAGTTGCTCTGCCTGAACTTTTGTCCCAAAATCTTTCAAATAGAAACCTCTACATACATCTTTTAAATTCGCCGCGAAAGAACACTCAAGAAGCTCAGCTTGCGTGAATTCCCTCGCTGGTAATTGTTTTATCACTCTTCATGTGCAGGACGATGGTTGCTGCGAACTCTCCATAGACAACGTAGAGCGTTTACATATGCTTTTCTACGCCACGACTACGCATTGATTTTATGGGTGTGTATGTGTTCAGTGTTTGAAAACGCTTTTTGCGACCTATAAAAACTATGTATATTGGCGTGGTTTATCATTTACATTTCTCTGCAAATGAGTTGCTGAAATCAATAGTCTTTTTTTGATTACGTTTCCTCAAAGGTAGCCATTTTTCTTACGTGTTAATTATTCGAGAAATTTTCAGTGTACGGCAAAGCAGAGCCAAGTTAATTTCTTACTGTTCCGCCTAAACAGCCTCAAGTTTGTTTCTACTGATACAGCTGATCTCACAAATTATTTGCAGAGGAATCGAAGCTTTGAGGACGAGGATGTCAGGAGTCCGACAACTACAAGAGGCATGCTGTCCTCACTTGCTCGTTAGACAAACAAGTCTGTAAGCCGACCCGTTGCTCCGGGCCAATAGCTTCTGCTTCACTGCGGACACATTGTGAAAAAGTAAATTTACGCAGACGACCATTCGAGGCCTGCCCTTCACACTTTTAGAATTCTTGTACGGATTCTGAACACGACTGCGTGTCCTTTGCTGGCAAGGTTCCTAGACCCTAGCATCGGTTTGAAATTTTGATTGCACACAAAAATTCGGTGGCTGCTTGGAGTGTCGGGTGGTTTCATGCCAAGGTATTTCGGTTTTGCTTATCTGACCGTGTGTCTGACATTGGCGCTGAAGCCACCACTCGTTAACAATTCATACATGTGCCCAGTAAGATTATGTGGCTAATATTGTCGGATCAATACAGCAAGCTATCATATTTACACTCATGATTGGTAACGACACATTACAAGATGAGGATTAGCTTAAAGTCATGGGGCTATAAGTATGTACCATCACGGAAAAAAGTGGCATAATCCAGCAGCGGGAGGTGCTTAACGACTCCTTCTGGATAAATTTTACTTTTAAGCGTGTTCTGCATTATCGTTCATGTTACAAATAATACGTTTTTGAAGTACGTAATGAGGTCAATTCTTTCCTGCAAGAGTTCTCCAGAATAATTTTGCATATTCGTTTACAATAGGCCTAAAACACACTGGAAGAATACGTTCGCGAAACGGGCTTAGAACTGTCACTACCGTCGTCAAGCTACATTCAAGTGGTAAATATTGCCGGAACAAAATAGCAAGCTACAAGATTTACACTCATTGTTGGTAACCAGGGATTACAAGTTGTAGATTAACTTAGTCATTGGGCTAAAAATATGTAATTAAGTACCTATGTAACTGTACGGAGCCTTATGCTGAGTGCCGCGGTCTCGCGTGCGTAATTACTCGTTTTCCGCTGCTATTTTAGACTTTCCTATCAAAAGAAAAGTGCAGTACTAAAATTGTTCACAATAGAGCAGGCTTTGACTGTCAGTACCTTGAAGACTTTTATATAGGCATGAGCGCAACCGCAGCGAATAAAAAGTTTCTGAATGAATCTTAGTTAAATACTCAGGTTACAATGACAAATTTTCTTACTCAGTGCCGGCCTGGTGGCATAGGCCGTTTAGAAAAAAAAATAACCTTTGTGGACTGCTCTTGATATTTGTTTCTAATTCACAAAGCCTAATTTTTGACACCCTGCATACTCAGCAAATTATGGACGTTAACTATGAAAGATATACTTATGAAGGAAGCCAACAGTCATTGAAACCAGCAAAGCATAAGCGGATGTCGTTTTTATTGTGATATTGATAGTTTGGAAGTTACTAGTGTTTTCATTCCTTATTGGGCGTATAGATTCTTGCGAAGCCGAAGAAAAAACAATCAAATGCTGCTGGTGGGAACCGTGCTGATGGCGTCCGCATCTCGCTACAGTTTTCAGCAGATGCAACTGCCGCGGAGGCTTTTCGATCTACTTTCGAGCGTGCTTGTGTTGCGTGCAGCCTAACTTTGATTGTGTTCACCGGCGCCATCCTCGTCCATAGCTGCATGTGGTACGTCCTGTATTACTGCGAGTGCCACGTGCAAAGTGTTCAAACGGTGAGGGCGGCAGCTGTGCGAGAACCCTCTTATGCTACTATGACACGAAAACTCCCGGAACCATCGCCCTCGCTGTTGAGACAAGGGAAAGGAAATGTGAGGCACCATCAGCGGAATGCGGAGTTCTTTTTTTCGGGTCCCACCAGCAGCCTGTTCTTTCTCTTTTATTATCTGTTGACAGCGGACCAGAGCGAAGTTAATTTCTTACTGTTCCGCGTAAGCAGCGCCAAGTTCACTTGCATAGTTGCACCTTATGTCAAGAGTTATTTGCAGAGCAATGGAAGCTATCAGCACGAGGATGTCAGTAGACGACAACTCCCAGAGGCGTACTGTCCGCACTTGCTCGTTAGACAAACAAGTCTGTAAGCCGATGCGTTGCGCCGCGCCAATAGCTTCTGCTTCACGGCGGACAAAATGTTAAAAAGTAAAGTAACGGAGACGACCATTTCTGGCCTTCCCCTCGCAATTTTTCCATTCTTCTACGAATTCTGAACACCACTGCGAGTCCGTTGCTGGCAGGGTTCCTCGATCCCAGAGTCGGTTTTAGATTTTTATTTTACCCAAAAATTAGGTGACTGCTTGAAGTGTCGGGTGATTTCATGCCAAGGTATTTCGGTTTTGCTTATCTGACCATGTGTCTGATATTGGCGCTGAAGACACCACTCGTTTATCTATCCATACATGTGCCCAGTAAGTTTATGTGGCTAATATTGTCGGAACAATGTAGCAAGCTACCAGATTTACACTCATGATTGGTAACGAGACATTACAAGATGCGGTTTAACTTAGTCAATGGGCTATAAGTATGTACATAAGTGACCCAAAGGAACACAATGGGTCCATGGAACAAAAAAAGCAGGAGCAACTACATTGCACTTGGTCGTACGTATCTCGTATTGGGGTGATGGGGCAACGACTGAGGCTGCCAGACGTCATGTACGTTCAGTACTTCAATCCAGGATAATATACAAGGCTCAGTTCCATCTACTGAAGGGAGCGCAGTAGGGGGCGCTTGAAACAACTAATAGGAACGCAATTCACATCATCATGACCTTGCCAAAACTGATACCCACCCCTATTCTCCAGAAATATGCACAATTCAAGTAACTGACAAAACTTAATGAACGGCGAGAGGCAAAAAGAGATCTCAAGAGGAAGTATCTTACGCCCATTGCAGCTGTATACAGTGAGGTGAAAGCACAGTCACCGAAAATATTGACCCCCCCCAATACACGACAGTAAGCCTCAACAAAGTGACCAGGCTCTATTGAAAATTAAAGCTTACAGGTCGAACGGTGGTTGATATCAGTCTCGTAACGGGTATAGCTTATCGGGCGCATCGGTAATAGAAAAGGGCAGGAGAACATCTTCTACAAGCCCTATTCATTCTGATTTACTCACACATCTGGTCTACGTCTCCGACTACACGGCCCCACTTGTGATAGACCTTTACACTAATATTGATGTAGTGGAGTCCATAAAAAACATCCCTTCTGAAGAGAAGCCCATATCTACACGGACTCCTTAGAGGCTATTAAACATTTCAGGTCAGTTACAAAGGCTGTAAGCATAATTCAGGAGATACATGCTCTGAATATGAAAATAAAAAAACGCATACAGATAAATTAGACACAAGATGCTCAGAATCTTTACCAGAGGAATACAGACGTCCTTACAACTCAAACCCCAAATACGAATGCGTTGCCTACTAGCCTCTCTTTTGGTCTACGCTCTGCTCTTCCCATCTTGTCGTCCTGTCTAAGCAGTGTGCTTTGATTCCCCCGCGCACTCCTCCTCCCTCATAACTTAACGAGATTGGAAGTGGTATTACATAGAAGGATAAGGGCTGGGGCCGCCCTTACCCCATCGATAATAAGCCGATGGGGTTCTCAAGACGATGCAGTGCTCAGCACATGTCTCAAGACTTCCACGCCAACCGCTCAGGTGGGTCTTCACCGCCTTTTGTGGACTTGCCCAGGAACGTAGGGCTGAGGAAGAACGCGGTTACTGGAAGTTGGACTGATGGCTGCAAGGGAGGAAGAACTGTCCACGCGGCTTACGGACAAAGCAAAAGGTCGGATCCTGCTAAGCTTCCTGGAATAGAACAGGCTCCACGACCTACTCTAGGTTAAGGACATCCTGTTCTAATGCCGCATAGCAAGTCATCGAATAATAAAAGAAGAGACCGAGTCGCTGGGAAGGAGCTTGCAGCGTAGCGTAGGGGGTTGCCAGTACCAGCTTATAGAGCAACTTCGCCATCATCAAGCGAAGCGTATGCTTGGCGCATGCCAGTAGCGGAAACGGCTACAGTTGGCCCACTGCAGCCGCAATAATTTCACCTACGTTATATAGTCCAAAACATGGTCATCAGCAAAACTTTGCTAGAGCCGGAAGCTGCGCAAATTCCAGGCCTCTTTATTGTGATCCTGTCGCATCACTAATGACCTTGTCACCTAGTAAAGGTTTTTTTTATTTACTGAAGCAGCCCCTGTTCCAAGTCAGGCTGCAGTTGCAGTCCAGACCTCAAGCCAAACGCACTACCTCGTTTTCTTATGTGTTTCTTTGCACAACAACTTCACTGCAGACCTTCCTAAAGTTGCCTCGTAAAGAAGCACCGAAAGCCACGCGAAGCTAAAAAATTTCATTTGCCCCATTCATTTTGAGAAATAAGCTTTTGTTGACTCCGCTACGCATATGAGGTAGTGGTTCCTTAAAACGAAAACTTCCACAGAGTGGCGATAGCTGTGTGAATATTCGTAATATCGCCATTTAGACAGTCACTTTACCGCGCGTAAAACCCCTGCTCTCATTTCATGGCCGAAAAGGAAGCGACTGGTTAAGGAACGCTTGCATCTGTAGCATTCGGGATAGCAGCCAATTCCACACGTTAGGCAACCTCTTCGCCCATAAATCTGAGCAGTTATACTGGCAACACAGGAAAAGGGGCAACACCGGATAAACAATCACCTTTTATATCAGTATCTCGAAGCAGGGCCTCCGGAACTGCAACTGGCGGAAATAAATGCAAATAGAGAGGATAGTGAGAAGTACATAGGAGAGTGACAGAAAAAAAATTAAAAACCGGGGAACGTTTGCATGCCATATGCAAAAAAAAAACTAATATGTTCGCCACACTCGTGCGACTGTGCTTGTAACTACTGTTGCACACATTCGCATCACGGTAAATTCACTGCATATTCAGGGCCGCGCGCACGTAGCCTCCTGTCGCTATTAAATCACTCGCGTGAGCGCCACATTGCAAGAGCGGGCTGGGTGGAGCGCCCAGCCGCCGCGGTGGAGATAACCAGTAAGCTTTGAAGCGTCGTGTTATCGGAGAATAACTTCTGTTCATTTCTCAGCAACTATAAATCATATTTAAGAATAACTGGTGTTTGATTCTTGATTGCTGCTCTGGGTAACGGCGTATTTACTAGCTTGCCGTACTGATGGCCCACTCTTCAGAATAGTTCCCAGCATGCCATTCTATGAAGTCTTCGTTAGCGGTTCATAGTTAACGTACACCTTTGACATTATTTCCGAAACAAGCATCGATTACAGCAATGGTAAAGCCCTTATCAATGGCGAACGATTGAATAATGAGAGGCACTTTACCAACCAAGAAAAAATGTTGTGAACTACCACACACTAATTTTTACATTGGACAAATCACCTACTGCCATAAAACGGAGCATCAAGTTTGCTGCCTCTTATAGTACAGCACTCAGTCACTTCAGAAGAGCGTGTTGTCGGGCAAGTTGGCTTTGCATCATATGGAAGAAGTTAGCGCAAAACTTGGAAAAAGACCGAGAAGAAACACACCACACGACAGACGAGCGCTACTACCAACTGTTTATTGGGGCGTAACACCCGGAATATATAGCCGAGCATGCAGACAGTTGGAGGCACGCACGTCATACACCAGCGTTGTGACAAGGCGAAAGCGTAACCAGAAACGCACATTCAGAAGAATAAATCTGCAAGGAAGGATCACTCGCGCAGCAATCATATAGTCTTTTGATGTGGAAGGCCTCCAGCACAAGCCGTGCTGTAACATTGGCGCTCCTGCCCAGAATCTTAGTTTTCACAAAACGTGCCCTACACGTGCGGTCACAGGACGAAATATGCCGTACAATATAAGCCGTTCTGTCGTTTTTTTCTAAATTTCTATCATGCTCCCGTTGCCGGCCATTAATGCAACGGCAAGTTTGACCTACATAAGAACACCCACAAGAAAGGGGTACACTTTACGCCACCTCTGTAGCGCATTTTACATAAGAAATTCCATGTTTCTTTTTGCAGCCACCATCACAAACGCCAGAAATGCGTCGGCAAAGCTTTGAAAGCTTGTTGGGGGCTGAGAACACTAAGGGCACGTAGTGCCTGCCGACAACGTTCTTGAGGTTGTGTGACACTCGGTGAACATATGGAACAACCACCGGCTTTGTTGTCGAGAAATCGGGTCTTCTTTTTTGAGCGCCTTTTTGTTTTTGCAGGAGGGTTTCAGCGACGGCAGAAATAACCGGACCAGGGAAGCCTACCGCCAAGAGGCGGGAAACCTGATTATTGACACTGTCCTGCACGCTATGAGGGCACGACTTAAGAAGGGCACGACTTAAGAAGGGCAGGCTCCAGGCAGAGTTACGCAATAGCTCTTTTCCCAACTTTCGAGTGTGAAGAGTCGTATCTCAACAACTCTTTGTTGGCACGGGGGGAGTACATCCAACACACGTGGCTACCACAGAACCTAAGCTTTAAGTCCAGGAACCTTAACTGTCGACTATCAGGCAATTCATGTGTAAAAACCAACCCTCGTCCTAATTGATTAAAAACAGTTAAAATCTGTGAAACAACCGTGTCAAGGGATGTAAAGTCCCAGCCCTTAAAAACATTAAAATCATCTACATATCTAAAACCTTTTAAAACCGGAATATCACGTAGGGTAATTTCCAATGAGCGGTCGATAAAAGCTAAAAAAATATCACATAAAATTTGCGCTACACAAGAACCAATGCATATACCTTTGCGCTGCCGATAAAACTGGTTGTCATGTAAGATAAAGGTAAAATTCAAGGAATACTCTAAAAGCTTTAGAAAATTTTCAGTTGAAATGCCGGCATTGTTCTGGAACGCCACCGCCCCCGAGTTTTCGATACACTCTCTAACAGAGGCCAACAACTCAGCATGTGGTATCGAATAAAACAAATCTTCAATGTCGATAGAAAAGGCAGAACATATCTGATCGCTGTTTTTCAAAAAATCGGCAACATCAGCTGACTTCTTTACACAGAAGGGATCATTAATAGACAGGTTTAAGCTTGGAAAGAAGAAATCGACTGACATGGTGCTGAGATGAACCCTTCTCACTTACAATAGTCCTAAACGGCATATCGGGTTTATGCGTTTTAGCCGCAAAAACGACCGACAAGGAATTCTTTGAACTGTTATCAATAGAATTCGCTAAAGGCGTCAGCTGCAAGCTCTTGCAAAAGTCAACAAATTTCGTTTTCACTCTTAGTTTGCTTCGTTTAACAGGCAAAAAGTTTTTACCTACCGCCTCAAGTGCTTTTTCCTTAAAGAGGCCATTAGCTAAAACAACAAATTTGCCATCTTTATCGGATTGCAGTGAGCACAAATCGTTGCTTTTGAAATGGTGCACAACAGAATTCACATTCACAGAACCAGACTTACTCGGAGAAAATTTAGCACACCTTTTAAGGCTGCCCACACCTACTAGGAGGCATCGTTCCTTGTCCTCATCGTTGGCATTTGAGGCAATATTCCTATTAATAGCAAGGAGCTCGTGAGCGGGGAACCTTGGTTTGAATGAAATACTTGAAGCCTTTTTCCAGGACAGATGAAATCTTTTCTGGCACAGAAGAACCACCGGCGAAGACCACACGCTCTTTGTTGTCATGACTTCTTTTCTTACCGAATGAGGCGAGGAGACAGGCAAGATCAGCTCTCCAACGTTGTTCGCAGACATTCGAAACTAGACGCTTCAGGTCAGCTATCTTCTTTTTGGCGAACCAGTCAGAGTACAACCTCTGTCAGACGACCCACAGTCGGCAAATCCGGCTCTACCATGACTGGATGTGGCTCGTCTGCCTGAGGTTGTACCCTGACTGGTTCGCCAAAAAGAAGATAGCTGACCTAAAGCGTCCAGTTTCGCATGTCTGCGAACAACGTTGGAGAGCTGATCTTGCCTGTCTCCTCGCCTCATTCGGTAAGAAAAGAAGCCATGACAACAAGGAGCGTAAGGCCTTCGCCGGTGGTTCTACTGTGCCAAAAAAGATTTCATGTGTCCTGGAAAAAGGCCCCAAGTATTCCATTCAAACCAAGGTAACGGCTCACGAGCTCCTTGCTATTAATAGGAATATTGCCTCAAAGGCCAACGATGAGGACAAGGAACGATGCCTCCTAGAAGGTGTGGACAGCCTTAAAAGGTGTGCTAAATATTCCCCGAGTAAGTCTGGTTCTGTGGATGTGAATTCTGTTGTACACCATTTCAAGAGCAACGATTTGTGCTTACTGCAATCCGATAAAGATGGCAAGTTTGTTGTTTTACCTAATGACCTCTTTAAGGAAAAAGCACTTGAGGCGGTAGGCAAAAACTTTTTGCCTGTCAAACGAAGCAAAGTAAGAGGGAAAACGAAATTTCTTCACTTTTGCGAGAGCTTGCAGCTGACCCCTTTAGCGATATCTATTGATAACAGTTCAAATAATTCCTTGTCGGTGTTTTTTTCGGCTAAAACGCATAAACTCGATATGCTGTTTAGGACTATTGTAAGTGAGAAGGGTTCATGGCAACACCATGTCAGTCGATTTCTTCTCTCCAAGCTTAAACCTCTGTCTATTAATGATCCTTTCTGGGTAAAGAAGTCAGCTGATGTCGCCGATTTTTTTAAAAACAGCGATCAGATATGTTCTGCCTTTTCTATCGACATTTAAGATTTGTTTTATTCGATACCACATGCTGAGTTGTTGGCCTCTGTTAGAGAGTGTATCGAAAGCTCGGGGGCGGTGGCGTTCCAGAACAATGCCGGCATTTCAACTGATAATTTTTAAAGCTTTTAGAGTATTACTTGAATGTAACCTTTATCTTACATGACAACCAGTTTTAACTGCAGCGCAAAGGTATATGCATCGGTTCTTGTGTAGAGCGAATTTTATGTGATATTTTTCTGGCTTTTCTCGACCGCTCATTGGGAATTCCCTTACGTGATGGCCCGGTTTTAAAAGTCTTAGATATGTAGATGATTTTTTAATGTTTTTAAGGGCTGGGACCTTTACATCCCTTGTCCTGGTTGTTTCAAAGATTTTAAATGTTTTTAATCAATTAGGACGAGGTTTGGTTTTTACACATGAATTGCCTGATAATCAAGAGTTAAGGTTCCTGGACTTAAAGCTTAGGTTCTGTGGTAGGCACGTGTGTTGGATGTACTCCCCCCGTGCCAACAAAGAGTTGTTGAGATACGACTCTTACACTCGAAAGTTTGAAAAGAGCTATTGCGTCACTCTGCCTGGAGTCGGCCCTTCTTAAGTCGTGCCCTCATAACATGCAGGAGAGTGTCAATAATCAGGTTTCCCGCCTCTCGGAGGTAGGCTTCCCTGGTCCGTTATTTCTGCCGTCACTGAAACCCTCCTGCAAAAAAAAAAGGCGCTCAAAGTAGAAGACCAGATTTCTCGACATCAAAGCCGGTGGTTGTTCCATATGTTCACCGAGTGTCACACAACCTCAAGAAGGCTGCCGGCAGGCACCACGTGCCCTTAGTGTTCTCAGCCCCCAACAAGCTTTCAAAGCTTTGCCGACGCATTTCTGGCGTTTGTGATGGTGGCTGCAAAAAGAAACATGGAATTTCTTATGTCAAATGCGCTACAGTGGTAGTGTACAGTGTATCCCTTTCTTGTGGGTCTTCTTATGTAGGTCAAACTGGCCGTTGCATTAATTACTGGCTACGGGAGCATGATAGAAATTTAGGAAACAACGACAGAACGGCTAATATTGTACGGCATATTTCGTCCTGTGACCGCACGTGTATGACACGTTTTGAGAAAACTAAGATTCTGGGCAGGAGCGCCAATATTACAGCACGGCTTGTGCTGGAGGCCTTCCACATCAAAAGGCTATACGATCGCTGCGCGAGTGATCCTTCCTTGCAGATTTATTCTTCTGAATGTGCGTTTCTGGTTACGCTTTCGCCTTGTCACAACGCTGGTGTATGACGTGCGTGCCTCCAACTGTCTGCATGCTCGGCTATATATTCCGGGTGTTACGCCCCAATAAACAGTTGGTAGTAGCGCTCGTCTGTCGTGTGGTGTGTTTCTTCTCGGTCTCTTTCTAAGTTTTGCGCTAACTTCTTCTTCCATACTCAGTCACTTAACGCGTCCGTGCTGCACTTTCAACACATCGACAAAACTTTCGAAGAGCTGTCTGATATTGAGGCTAATAACTGGAGTGTAAAAATGTAGTCATTAATACACGATTTAAAAATTTTTAATGCACAGTGTAAGAACCATATACAAGTACCGGTGAGTGAACTCTAAGTGAGAGCGTCCGGGAATCACGCATTTCACAGCTTGAACTAAACTACCTGGAAGTTTCATTGATTTTCACTGTTAATGCGCACGCAATTCCACTATCACCTTTGCCCATGTCGTGGGGTCACTGTATGCGCTGAAATAAATGTACCTGTCAAGCAAAAGAGTCTCCTTATAATTTCCTCTATATACCTCATATTAGGCACGCAGTTTCTTGTAGGACTTTATGTAGCAGCCCATGGTCGTGGCCTCACACCAATGTGGGAACTTTTGATAAAAGTGCGCATTCGTGCGGCACGGCTCAACCTCACAGAGGAACCTAACAAAACAGGGGCACTGCCGCAGAGACACTGTAGCAGGGACGTGCGCCTTTCCAACACACCGAGAGAGGGCGCCAAGCGTTTCTTGCTGGTGCGGGGGTTTCATAATCAAAAGAAAAACAGCGCAGGAAATCTTTGGCTCCACTGAAATCTAAAATACTTTGTATTTCTTTAAATGTACGACATTACGCTACCGGAAGCTCCGAGAGCTGGTCGATATATTTTAAATTAGGGCTTTGAGGAGCGATAAAGTAAAGTTGGGTATTTTACGGGACCTCGCCATGGGCTGCATGCTATCGTAGCTCATTGCGCATGGTAAAAGCAATATGTAAGCTACTTTGCTGAAACTCTACTAAAAGAAACATTAGGAAGCATTTAACATATAGTTGAAAGAGATAATCCCTAACTTTTATGCGCGACTAGGTATTAATTTTTATTTTTAATCGCCATTGAGTTACGGGCCGCCGGCTGTCGCGAGATGGCGCGACCGGTTTTTCGAGGCGCATGGGCCAGAATCCTAGGGATGGTTGCAATTTTCGTGTTCCGAAAACTGTTGTGGGCACCTGTACGCCCGGAAACAAATGTCCGCTTCATTCTCTGGTTTTCTGCGACCAACTGGAAAGAAGGCCAATCGGCGTTTCTTAGATGTGTTGTTCTAATCCAGACTGTGGTTTAACTTCTCCACAATTGCCCAACCATTCCCATAACTGACTACCAGCGGCACTGACTTTCTTTTGGCAAGCCAAATAGAGGAGCCTTTCTTTGTTCTTCGCACCCGTGTACGAAGTACTGTGATATAACCCCATTACAAAGAATGCGCTGCATGTGTCGTCCACACTATTGCCAGCGACGGAGGACCTGTGGTGTACTGACACAACAGCAGGACGGTGCAGAAAAGATAAAGACTGACGAGAGCTGAGCAATAACACGCTCCAAGGAGAACTATACTAAGACTGAGAAAGAACGTCTCATGGTAATATGGGCAATCAGCAAGTTCCTACCGAACCATTTTGGAGGACCCTCTCGAGTTTGCAGCTATACTTCTTTTCCTGAATCTCTTGCTTCTCCTTTCCATCTCCTTTCTCATTGCCCATCGGATCCAGCGGTGGATTAGTGGTTTGAGCATCCGGCTCGCATGCCGGAGGTGCGGGGTTCAATCTCCTGTGTGACCGGGTACCCACCAGTGATAAAATGTGCACAAGAATTCCCCTGCCTCGTGCTCGGCTTTTAAGGGTGAAATGCTTTGGAAATGGGCCTTAGACGCCACCTTGAGCAGAAAAATATATTACCATGGATCTCTTTGGCCACAGACGCGCTTTCGCCACAAAAAATTCATCATGATGAGGATGCTCTCCAGCGGGGTCTAGAGCAATACAAGACCTTAGAGGACAGGAAGACCCGGCTGAGCATTAAGGATCCGGTCGTGCAGACTATCGCTATAGACCGAACTGCCAGCGTTGTGGAGAGAGGGAGAATAAATGCTTGAGTTTAGTGGGGCCATGTCGGGGACCGGGAGAATGCGTCCTCCAAACACCTCAGTCATGAAAATAAAGATTTTATGATGCTGCTGCTGATGATGATTATATTGTGTTGAACATCGGCGCGTTGTGAGAGTGGCACGCGTAAGGAAGTGAAGGCTATGTTGGAAGTGGTGTTAAAGGCAGGCGGATATGGATTGTCTGCCTTCCAGTACATTTGGGTTGAATAAATTCTCATGAGATAGGCAAGGATGCGACCTTCATCTATAGCCTGCCTACTGCTCTGGTCAAAGCTCCATCGCTACTAACAGCGCCAGATGCATGCAGCGCTACTTATACAACCACTAGTCATGCCGACACATAGGTACTGCTGCAATCATATTAGGCATGCTTGCTGGTTGGTGAGTCTATCTACGTGAGGGGCGTCTTAGTCAACGAAAGTCAAAGGTCTTTCATAAGGGGAGACCTATCTAAAAATTTAAGGCAGCGTCTCTTGAAAAACGTGGCCTTCACTTTCAATGATTTGGGGGCACTACGATGCTACCTACGAGAAAGGCAAATTTGGTGCGCCTAGATTTGAAGAGCCAATTAGATATCCTCTAACATGAACGGCACAACATCGAAGTTTTTTTTTATTTACGATGCACTACTTGACGCCCTCAGTGGTCATGTGTTCATAAGGCAGTTGGTCGATGAACAGAAGTTTCTTGATGATGCACTAGTTTTTTCAGGCTTGAATGGCAGCAGTGAGATCAGCTTGCTTATCAAAACGGGCAAGTTCTGGAAGCTATTTTCGAACAAAGTTGGTACTCACGAGAGAGGAACCGGGACCGCAGCTGTGAATGCGAAGCTCGATTAGATTTTACAAGGCCCTGTACTGTATCATGAAAACATTGCGTCCCAAGTCCGGGCAGTCTCAGTTATTCGACTGAGCTGCAACTGCGCATCTGTATAAGATACGCAACATTGCTTCGAGAGCTGGGTAGTTTATCCATCTGTGGTTCTCCTATGCACGCTAGTCAGACCTTATGGGGTTGTGAGAACTTCATCCAGCAGACGGAGCGACAGGGAGCAACTCATATGGCTGCCATCGGTTCTCGCCCCAACCTTGCAGATCCAGCAACGTCGGAGCTAAACCTCGACATTCCGCCTCCGTTGAGCGAGGACAGAGAACCAGTTCTTTCTCAGTTTGAGTTCATGGACAAACGCGTTTCATCAAAGACTGCAGTTCTGCTGGCACTCGTGCCACCGCATTCCCCGCTGCCCAGCAATTGCGACAAGCTGAGACCATCTGCTTAAAGCAATTTATAAACAACGTCTTGGTTGCGGAAGTCTTCCAGCTCATGAAGGAAAAACGTCTTGACACATCGTCTAAAACAACAGACCTAACATCACTCAGCGACGACTACGGTGTGCTCGGGGTAAGGACTCAATTTCAGAACACGGAATCAATGTCTAGCAAGAAATCCTCTGTCGTGCTAGCTGCTGACCATCCATCCCTCAACACACCTTGTGGTGCTGCACGCCCACCGCCATTCCTCCGCGGAGGCGTTAGTGACACTCACGCAGCGGTGGGCAAGGTCCTGGGTTATGCGAGTAGGCTCATGGGCTCACCGCGCCCTTTCAAAATATGTACTGCGTGCACGGTTAGGTCTGAGAACTATTCATGCTCTGACACCTTCCCTGACAAGCGAAATTATGGGTGTCGAGTTTGCTAGACCCTTTTTAGAGAGAGAGAGCTGCATAAGAAACGTCGACTTTGTGTTGCTTACTTGTGCCGCAGTCACGGCCACCCATCATGAGCTCGTACTGGACCTTACCGCCGAGTCTTCTCTCATGGCATTCAGGAGATTTTGTACAAGAAGGTAGATCCTGTCAATGGTGTGCTTTGGTAAAGCTGTGACATTCAAGGGGATGTTTCAGGATTATCGGAGGTTCACAGTTCTGTCAGAAGGAGACGTGTGATATTGTACTCCCTACTCATAGCAGAACGTAGAAAGTTATTGCCCAGGATTTTCTCTTTTTGGCGCGATTCTGTGAACTACTAATTAGAATCGTCCAGCTATGCCTGCGAGAATCAACACAACTTCCTTTTTATGCAGAGCATGCTCCTTCTTTTTATCCACTCCAACCTTATCATTCCACAGCGGGGAGCAGATAAATCGGAATGGGAACGTCGCGGCACCAGGTAGGTCAACTGCTATCAGTTTATGCAGGTGACGCGCCAACGGCAGTGCCACCAAGAGTACGCGAGTCATGCCCATGTCGAGTGGCTTTCCTTGCTCGCTGCGCTCGATGGCAGAAGAGCGTGCTCACAGCAGTGAAGAAGCCAACACGTGGTGCGCCCTACGGTTGCCGAGAACGAAAAGGACCTTTCTATTTTTTCCGCAGTGTGAACGTTAAACTCAACAAGCCGCTCGGCGAACAAGTTGCCTGTAAACTCCACGCCTCCTCTAAACTGATGCCTATAGTGATGCACTCGTTAAACCAACAAATAAATGTCGTGCATCATAGAGGCCTTTGTGTCGTGCATTAAGCATACGAGAACGTATCTTCCGAAGCACTGTGCCTGGCTAGTCTTCCCGGTCACAAACGGCGACCACCGGTTGCTGCAATTCAAGCTCTTGCACAAAAGCCGCTAACGCGAAGCTTACTGCACTTTCCAACAGCGCCAGGCGTCGCCTCTGAAGGCATGCGTTTGTGATGGCTGTATCTGGTACAAACTTTTGCGGGCTTTTTATACGTGGCGTATGTACTATTTGTTAATTATTTTTATTGTTTATGGTTTTTCGGGTTGTCGCGTTATTTCCGCCTTTAATGGTCTTTATTGGGCCGACTTGCAACAACAGAGAATTGAACAATTCGCAATAGGTGTTACCCCAGGACTGCTCGGCAGTCGTCGAGGAAGAGACTGACCATCGTATGCGGTGGCAACAAGTTTAACGCAGAAGAAGAGCTTTTGAGATGATGCAGCGAAAGCACCAACGACGATCTAGAACATCGTGAAAGTATAGCTGCGGTTGTTTTGAGGCACGAAGAAGCGTTACAAATATTCGCACCATTACCGCCTCCTTAATTAAGCATCGACCCGGACAGTAAAAGAGAAATCAATTACACAAAAGAACCACTAAAATGCAAAATCTAGCTTTTATTAGCACGTGCAATTAAGGCGCACGCTTTGCACCACTTGTCGGCCTTCGGGGCGACCCTGGAATGACGCTCCATCAGGAAATATTTCAATTTCATAGTTCACGTCTAATAGTTGAAGAAGGATCTTGTTCCGCTCCAAATGACGCCTTAAGACTTTTCTCACGAACTCCTCAGCGGAGGGTTGGTGTCCACACCCACGCTCTGTCACCTGGCTTGTACAGTCTTCCACAGACCAATCAATCTAGAGTGCTCGAACTCCGTGCCGTCTGCGCTCCATAGCGCGCAGAGCGACGTCTAGCAGCGGCGCTTGGTTCGAGATAGCGCATGTCTGGTGCTCAGACGATACTCACAGATGCACAATTACGAACTAGGCACTGTCGCAAGACGCCGCTCTACGCGCTGCGGAGCGCAGACGGCACAGAGTTCGAGCGTTCTAGACAGGTCTGTGGACAACAGTACACTTCGTTGCGTCGTCGGTTTTAGTGCCGGGAGTCGGTGCGCTACTTGTCTTAGCTGGGCCATTCGTCGAGCTTTTTCAGCGCGCTCTAGGTAGGCGGAGACGTCGAGTTTGTCTCTGTTGGTGATCTTCAGCAGTATTGTGCCGAGGGTGATCGAGACATCCCTGACATGCACAACCTTGAATGTCATCTGCGTTGTTTCCTGCAGCGCTTTTGTATGCGAAGGCCATGCAGGCCAGGTTGATATTGCATATCGTCTGTTTCGCTTTTCAGATATTTACCAGACGTGTTTGCGATGTGCTTGTTCAAGCGCGCTCTAATACCGTTTCTACCTGGATGGCGCAGTTTTCCTTGGCTGCCTTGTTAGAGAGTAGTGAATGATAGGCTGCGTTAGCTCGACCGTGAATTCTGCTTTCTAGTTTGTGATAAATACCTGGGGGTGTGAGAAGCTCTATAGACTAATGAGGTCGGGATTACATTTTAAGCTGGCGCGCCAGCACAACATGTGATGACAATGAGTGTAACTATAGCATTTTTCCAAATCGAATCAAATGCAATTTGTATCACTCGAGGTGGCCAGCGAACAAAAGCTGTTTATTGCTGAAGGTACAGTGCTTTTATAGCCGAAGGCGGTGCGGTAAACAAGGCGCGTATCTAATCTAGACGAGCACGATGAACGGACGCACCAGGCATGGCACGTGCGTCATTCCCGATACATCTTCCCTCCTGTGGAGAATAGATGCGAAGTACATGGTTGAAATTGTGGTCATACCACAGGAGCTGTGATGGTCTACTATCTGTGGTACATCGGCGCAATGGAAGATCCTGCAGAGACGTTGAGCTCCCAGGCGATCCACTCGTAGTCACGGGCGGCGGCGCCTGCGGAATGTTCTCGGAGCTCACAGCGGACTCTCCAGTTGCAACGGGTGCCGTGGGTTGCAGTACTTCACTCGCTCGTTCGCTGTCCGGGCGTCACATTCGGCAGCTTCTTGCTGGAACAGCTCACCAGTTGGAAGCAGATGCTGTCTGTTGGGACGTAGCACTCTGTTGTCCTCGGTAACTAATCGATAAGACCTCGGTGTAACTGTTCGGGCAACTGCTCCGGTAACTCTCACGACATGGCCGTTTTTGAGAGGTGGTACGTAACATTCTCCCCCGAGAGTCTGACTGGGCTCTCTTGAATACCGGTATGCTTGGCTGCTGCCTGAAGTCCGGGAGCAGAGTGCGAAGCCTCCTGCTCTGAAATAGTTCACCAGGAGAGCGGCCATCTTCGAGCGGAGTGGATCTATAGCTGAGCAACCCTAGGCAGAAGTTTTCCCTTGTTTCTTCCGTTTTTTTTAGGATTAATTTCACAGTCCGAACCACCCCCCCCCCCTCTCGATGAGTCCATTCGATCGCGAAAACTCTGGGCTCGATGTGCCATGGTTGAAGTCGTACCTGGATGCAAAGAGCAAATTCGTAAGACGAAAACAGGCCTATTGTCCGCGTCCGCTTCCAATGGAATGCCGTATCTTGAAAAGATGGCAATCAACTTCTCAATTACGGCACTGGATGTTGTACGAGTCTGCTTCTCTACTTCCGGGAAGTTCAAATGGGCATAAAAACCGATAGGTACGAGCTCCCTCCGTGTTGAAAAATGACGACGCCTACGCGGTACCATGCATAGGCCGGTGTGGGTCTGATCAGAAAGGGCTGGCTTTGCTGTTTGTATGAATAGTTACGGGAAACTGCACAGCTCTGCAACACTTTTTTATCAGAGTTCAGCCCCGGCCAGAACACCAGGCCCCTGGCTCTTGCTTGGCACTTGTTTAAGCCCATGTGTCCCTTATGAATGCGTTTGAGAGCTTCTTTTCTCATTGACTTCGTGACTACAACTTTGCTGTCTTTAAGTACAATTCCTTTAGTCAATGACAACTCGGACGTGAACGGCTTCATTACGCCCACAATGTCACCTTGGACAGTAATGTAGCGCGTCCCCGACTGCAAGTCCGGATCATTTGCTGTTGATTTGGCCAGACGGGCCAGTGTTTTTGCATTTACCAGTGTTGACATGACTGCAACCGCGTGAACTTCAACCTCTTCCGTGCCGTCTGTGTAGACCTTAGTCTCTGCCCTTGGAGCCCTTGATAGTATGTCTACGAGAAAAATTTTTTTCCTGGTACATACTGAAGTTGGAAATCATAAGCCAGTAGCCTCAAGAAAAAGCGTTGCAACACCAATCAGTAAACGGTGGTCAGTCTCGATAAGTCTTACGTCCATATACAAAGTGATGAAATTTTTCAGACCCGAACATTATTCCCATCGCTTCCTTTTCAATATGCGAGTACTTCTGCTCTGAGCTGGTCATTACAAGCAAGACATAAGCGACTGGCCGACAGATTTCACCGTGGCACTGTAAGAGTGTAGTCCCCACCATTCTTTGATGCATCTGCCGCAATTTTAGTTTCTCTGGCTGGGTTAAAATAGCTAGGAGAGGCACACTGCTAAGCATGTCGGAGATCATCCTACACTCGCTAGCATGATTTTCGGTCCAGTCGAAGGCCGAGTCCTTTTTGATGAGGCTGCGAAGAAGCGTTGCACGTTCTGCGAGGTTGGGCAAGTATTGCTGAAATAATTTCCTACTCCTAGCATTGTGTGGACCGCGGCTTTATCCGTTGGGCATGGAGTCTTCTCAGCGACTGCGTCAACGCTGGGGTAGGCTTTATTCCATCCTGTCTAATGACGCCACCCAGGAATTTGATTTCAGCCACTCCAACCTTGAACTTTTCCGAATTGATAGTTAAGCCTGCTTTTTCTGCCACTTACAGCAATTTCTCCTGGAGCGCATCGTGTTCTTCCTTAGACGAGCCCTATATTAGAATGTCATCAATCTACACTCTCATGCCTTGGCAGCTGTCAAATATTTCACACGGGATTTTCTGGAATACTTCCGGGGCTGATGTGATTCCGAACGGGAGCCTCAAAACCGGTAACGGCTGAACGGAGTACCGAACGTGCATATCATATAGTTGTTGTGGCGTCATGCAAAGGTACCTGGTGAAAAAAACCCGCCCTTGCGTCGAGGTGCTTGAAGTACCTAACTCCAGCCAGCTCAGCTTCTGTGTGCTCGACTCCTGGCATCTGTCAATGCTCAAGCTGTATGCACTCGTTGATACTTCTAGGGTCCACGCAAACGTGTATTTTCCCGTGTTTTTCCGCACGATAACCAAAGGGCTCACCCAGTCTGTTGGTTTCTGGCCCTTTCATTGATGCCACTTCACCCCATTGGCTCCAACTCCTCTCTCAAAGGCTTTCTCAGCGCCAAGGGCACCAATCGAGATGGCTGGACAACCGGCGTCGCATCCTTGAGTAGGACTATTTTGTACTGGCGAATTACGGCGCCGGTTCCTTGAAAAAGATGGCGTAATTCGGCCAGAACGTCCTGGCTGCTGCCGGCTGCGGTGCTTCCTTCATTTACAGTGTCCACTGCGCGTGGCACCAGACCGAGGGACTCGCATGCTAGTAGTCCCAGTATGGCTTGGTTTCCCTTTTTGACGACATAGAAGTTGGTGTCCTTAGACCGGCCATTCACTGTCACTGGTAGCCGTGCCATACCGAAATGTCGAATGTCACCACCGCTGTATGTTCGGAGCATCGAAGAGCTCGGTTTCAAATGTACGTCCGTCTTGCATCGTCGGTAGATAGAGTAGTGCAGCAATTTGGCCCGAGATCCCTTGTCCACTTTGAGTTTAACCATTAAGTCAGCCACTTTCGCATGCACTACCCAGTCCACTCTGGCGTCGATGCTTGAGACTGTTACGTCTAGAATGTCAAAACTGCCTTGCTCGTTGCAAACCTCTCTGATTTGTGGGCTATTTTTGCAGCAGGCTGCGAAGTGGTTAAAACCTCGGCATGTGAAACACGTTTTTGCCTAACGCGGGACATCTGCCGGGTGTCGCGTGCAAACGGTTGCATCTGGAGCATTTCTGAGACTGCTGCTTGTCTGGCGTCACAAGCTTATCGGGCTGTGTCCAGGGTTCTTATTGCACCGCGTTCTCCGCTTTGCGAATCTACCCTGACCGCTTCATGACTAGCGCCACTTGCTTATCTGGCTGTGTCGAGGCATCGTTTTGTACCAATGCTGCTTCCTCCGCTTTGCAAAACTGGTCAGGCTTGGAAAGTGTCAACTCTTTTCCTTTGAGAAGCTTTCACCAAGTCGTGGGCTACTGGTGCCAAACACTAGTTGACTTCGGATTAAAGAATCGTCTAGTCCCGAAAAATTGCAGCTACTCGCTTGTTTTTCGCGGTCCCGCAAGAAATGCTCGAATGACTCCCCTTCGCCTTGCACTCTTGATCGGAATCTGTACAGCTCATACACTTCATTCTGTTGTACTTGGCAGTACTGCTTGAACTTTCTAACGACGGTAGCATAATCTTGCTTGTTCTCGCCCCCGAGAAAAAGAAAGTTGTTAACTTCCTCCAATGCGTTGTCTACGGCAGTGCAGTTTTTGGGGCCATGGTTCGGGGTTCTTTTCGATATTCCGTTGCTTGCAGAAAAAGCTAGAATTTCTGCTGGAACAATTCACAGTTCTAGACTATATAACCAGACAACAGTAGTGGTTCAGGAAGCTTCAGCAGTTACTCCATCGTGTCTCGATCGCTGCAGTCTTATAATCATACAGCAGGCCTCCGACGTGAGCTGGCCGCCCTTCTGGCACAATGTTTCATTCGAGGTGGCAAGCGAAGAAAGCCGTTTATTGCTGAAGGTACAGTGCTTTTATCGCTGAAGGGGGTGTGGCAAACAAGGCGCGTATCTAATCTGGACGAGCACGATGATCGGATGCACCAGGCATGACATGTGCTTCATTTCCGATACAAAAATAGGGCAGCTTTGCTACCGATTTGGTCACGAATAGTTAAGCTCAAAATTGAATCAAACACGAATTGAATAGTGGGGGAACCGAATCGAATAGAAATTGAAAATTTTCACGAATATTTTCTGCTCTTGCGAATATTCAATCAGGTATCGTGAGCAACAGTTACAGCGGTACCTGTTAAAAGACGCAACAATAATCTTCATTTGGGGAGGGGGAAGGGCTCCAAAGTGAAGTCAGTGTATAATTTCTATCATTGTCATGTTATTCTCATAGGAAAAGTACCTATTGCTTCTGATAACGTAAGATAATAGAATTGCGCCTTATCTCAGTGCAAGAGACAGGGGAGAGCTTACGCATGAGTCATGGCCTCTGAGTTAAGGCATTAAGGCCGAGTTTGCAGAACATGCCTGGGACCTGCTACTTTGTAGAATCTTTGAAGCCATGTATGAGGATTACGAAAACCGCGACGTGAGTAGAACCCACCGTGGCACTGAACCCTGTATCCCGCGCCATACCAACCCAGCAGAATGGTAACGTGGCGTATATGGTCTCTATTTTTGGAATAGTCATGAAATAAAAATACGGCAGGCCTTATTCCAATTTCTCGCCAATTATTCCAAAACAATTTGAAACTCTGAGTGCATATCCGCTTCGTTTCAAACAATTTTGAGCATAGAATATTTGATTCTTTAGAATATTCAAATACGGTGCGAATCGATTTGGTGTTTGAAATTTACGAATATTCGCACGCCGCTACTGAATACCATTTACAACCTTTAAAGGCATTACATATAAGTATGCCTGATTTTTGTTGCTCTTCAGACTACCGCAATGCTCTGCTTTTATATAATTAAATATTTGGCCTCTACATTCAAGGAACAGTGGCTGGCATAAGCAGTGACTAAATTAACGAAGAAAGTCAGTATATTTGGTGCTTTTCACTAACTGCCTGCTCCATGGTAACCAGCGGCAAAAACATAACGGATAACGAAAAAGCACTGATGGCGATGCGAACCATGAGTCTGACGACGAATATGTTCGTTGTGCACGGATAGTGCCAGACTCTAGAAGGGGCAAGTACTCCTTCTTGCTGGTGTTGCGTCGATGACGAAATCATAAAGCCCGACACGTCTGTATGGGCCGTGACTAAGAATGCGGTCAGCTTCCCCGCAGTGGAAGCACAGTGGGAAGTGGTGTGATGTCTCCCTATCGTAGCATTTTACGGATTAAGAGCGTCACTCCTAGCTTGAGCGGGGGCTGCTAAAGGGCGTGGTTCAAGTGCACCAGGTGCGTGTCGACAACTCCTTGAGACGTCTCATCAGGGGTGAGGACTGCGCACTGCCGCAGCATGTGTTATTGCAGGAGGTTCTGCTGCGGACGTCGTGGTTAATGAGACGATGAAGAGCTTGATTACCTCACCTAGAGTGTACGCAAGCGTCGCGAAATGAGCCTGTGTTTGAGACGGTGAAAGTTTGCGCAGTTTTCCTCGTTCGCAAACTATTGCTCCCAGTAGTCATGGCTGTTGTTTGGCAAGTGCACCAGGCCTGCATCTTTCGGTGGTAATGCCGAGCTATTGCAGCAAAGTCCTTCTCGAATGGTGGATGCCGTGGCAGAAAATTCTGTGTCTTTGGCGCGTTGCGAATATTTGGCTAGGAAAGCTTTTGCATGACAACCAGAAAGTTTATTTTTATCTTCAGGTGTTTTAGGATCGCCAGGTAAAAATAGCAGCATCAATTCTTTGAGACAGGCACATAATGGTCGATTAGGATGGTTTAGGCGGGACTGGAGGAAAGCACTCTTTCTGTGCGAAGGATGATCGCGAATGGGCTCAGTAAGTCTCTCTGCAATGCATCCGCCGCCATTAGGGAAGTCTCGCAGTTCTCATACCACGTACAGTTCCCTCCAGTATAAAAGCAATAAACAATTTGCACAAACAGATGAATTTCGTGCTGATTAGAAAATTGGGAGTGATTTTTGGGTAGTATATCCCAAGACGAAAACTAGTCAGAAAACAGGACGAAATCGGCCTACAAAGCATATTTGTGGAGTAATGAATTATTTAACCCTCAAAAGTGTGCCCTTTCATACCGGAGCGACATATATGTGCTGACCCTTCCAGGTAGACGAAGCCGTTTCTTCGTTTATTAATTTTGTCTCATTACAAAAGCTCAGCAGTCCAAACAGTCGAGCAAGACCAACCCCACTTTTCGCCTTAGTGTGGTAGGCTTCGCAACGTAGTCGGGGCTCGGTTCTGTTGCAGAATAAAGGATCACCATTGCGTTGCAGAATGCGTCTTGGGGGCACAGCGGCTCGGGACCGAGCACCTCCACCAGATGTGACGTAATATTGTAAACGCCATCCACGATAAGCGGGCTGAATGTTATTGCACGGATGCGAGCTCTTGGTTCCGTAGCGCACACAAAAACTGCACAAAATTAGGCGGCGACTATAGCACAAGCAGGCTCGGTGGCAGTCGAAATGAGTGGTAGTAGCTCACGACTCCGCTGAATATAAAGTTGACTGACCAAATCCAGGCTGCACCAGGAAAGTCATTGCAACAGCTCCCGTTGTGAAGCAGATCCCACAACGGTTATAAATCCAAGAAGACTGTGCGAACTAAGAACGCACAAGGTGCTTGCTGATGCTGCATAACAAGGTAACTTGGTGCTACTGACAGCGAAAAAAAAGTTCTATGAGTAATAGAAAAGTACGTACATTGTCTATCTAATAGTTGGCACCCGACACGCGAAGTGAAGGAATAGAAGGATGAAGTGAGCAAAGGAAGAGGAAAAGAGCGGGCGTAGTCCACTACTGATTAATATCAACCACAATCACTGGCTTTGCATAGCACATGAACGACTTGTCGGATTTTGCCTCCATCAAAACGCGCCTGGTGAGTACCGGATACACTGTCGCGTTACCGAGCTCATTAGGGCAATGCGATAACAACTGTGCTACCGCGATTATGCTGCCGTAATGAAAGGCTCAGGAGGAAGCATAATGAACAGATTTTGCAGCAATAGTTACGCTACACCAGCCACTTCGCGTGGTCAGCGTCGCTGCGCGCTGAGCCGTTGCACCAACTCTCCGTCATAGCCCGCAGCTGGTGTGCGCGCTGCACGCCTTGCCGCTGCACCGACGGCGGAGAAGGCGCCGCCCGCCTCGTCGGTGATGCGCATGCGCGCAGTGACGTCAGAGCACACAGTTGGTGTGCGCGCCGCGCGCCTAAATTATGCTAACATTTCGATACTTCAGCGTGGGGCGCCGTGGACACCATGGCAGCTGCCGACGGCGCGGCGTGCCGAGAGAGTGAATCCACGTGCAGGGACGATGATGAAGGAACGCCAAGAGAAACGCAGTGGCGAAAGACTGACTTTGCAATTCGACTGAGCGAGTTCCACTCGGCCAGCTGTAGCTATCGCGTCACTCCAGGTTTAACCGGAAATAAACCACAGCCGTTTTAACCATAGTGATAAAATATGTTGGCAAACATGCCGCGTGGCAGCCTCAGGCGGATTTTACTGCCCAGCACAGATGCTCGCTCCCGCGTGCTGCGTACTTCAGCACGCCAATAGAGAGGAGAAAAAAAGGGAACTCCTACAGTGCTTAGCTTGAGCAGGTCGGTCGCATAACGAAGTGCTCCTTGGTGATGTTCTTTTCCGCATGCCTGGGGCAAGAATAATATGGCTGCGGTTCTGCTGATGTAGCTGGATGGCCCTGCTGGTGATGGCGGCATGACGTCAGCAAAAATGTAGCCGTATGCTTTGTCTGAGAAGCAGTCAATTCCAAGCTTTGCGTACCTTTTACATTATTCTGTGTGTTTTGTTAACAGTATCACAAACACAAATTCGATTGAACAGATGGCGCTGACAGCGATCGCATCAGAGGAGCGAAGAGTAGTAGCTCTTGCTTTCTAGCTAAGGTATTGCGCACTCTATAATTGCCAACACACTTGCATCTTCAGCCTTCGCACCGATACGGTCGAAATGGGAATCTTGCACTAAATAATTATGGCGGCCAAAGTTTTCCACAATAACGAAACGTAGAAAATGAGTCGTTTCCAGTTATATTGGCATAGCTCACCAAAGGTGCCTTGAAGAGTTTTATTTTCGCTATAGAACTGCTCGCATAAGCCACAGCGATTAAACGCTTTTTGCTCGTAGTAAACACTTATTAAACCCGATTGAACGTTTTTGCCTTGTACACGTGCAAAATGTCGAGTGCCATTTGAAGTTTCTGGTACGAAAAGAATGTACTCACACTGGTGTTCGGATTCTCCGGTACTGCGCAATTCTTTAAACGGCAGCGGCTCTGTTGACCCTAACGCCTCTCCACCTAGAACTGAGGTCACAAAATACACGCTTATTCGAATCTATATGCAGCGTCTTATATATAAACCGCCAACCCATCTAGTCCAGTCTTTCGGTTCTCATAGAAATTATGCAGTTAAATAATTTATTCTGGCACACATGAAACTATTTGACAGATTTCATTGATTCACTCGTAGATCTCCGTGTGTGCTAGGAATAAATAATTTATTACTTTTAGGGGCCTTGCAGATTTCAATGATCGCACGAAGACCTTCATTTTTATCAGCAGTATAAGAAGTACTATTCAAACTCATGACCCTTTACCAAGAAAGCGAATAAAAATGAAGCTCCCCTTCCTTACTTCGTGCCAACTCATCTGTGCGCGCTATTCCTGAAACAAATAAAAAGCTACAGATATATGGGCTTGATTCAAAATTTAAACTTTTTTTCATTTTATAGCGACACAAAAAGGTTAGCGGCCGCAGCTGCAGCCATTTGCTGTCTGTGTCTAGCATTAATTTCATTTCTCCCGCATGTTTTAACTGTGCAGTACGCGCAGTGCATTTCATCTGTATCCGGTGGATAAATACAACCAACAGTATTGAATAAAGATATTTCTTCATATCAGGATGAAAATATATGAAATATATTTGAAAAATGATAGTGCGGTATACCGCAGAATATTACTCCTCATCATTTTTTGTCAGAGGTTTCATCATTCTAAAATTATATATTTCTTCTTTTGCCGGCCGCACATTAATTTATTTGACATCGAAAAGTTAGGGCAGTGTTTAACATAGCGTTCAGTAGTTTTACAGTGACTGCACTAATAATGAAACTTGGAGAAAGGAAAATGCTTGGAAACATTGGTGGGTGAAACGTCCACCCTCCTTAAACACCACCCACCACCAATCCACCTACCTCACCTCTCCACTCCACAAGCCTTCCATCCAATTGAAGACTACTTAAAAGTGGAACCAGGAAACGACATTTAAATTTACTTAAAAGCCGTGGCTTGAAAGCTATCTGCCCTAGAGAAGAACTAATAATAACAATATTAGTAACGTTGTTAATTTCCAGTACACAACTACAAATTCGGTCCTGCCGAAGATTGAAAAGGCTTGAGTGGCAGTGCCCGGCAGCAGGTGACAAAACAGGCTCATACTGTCACCAAATCGCAGACACCGCAGCCGAATTGATGAAAAAAAGACAGAAAGCCACTTAGTACAACGACGAGAACACAAAACAAATACACGATAAGAAACAGAATACTAAAATTAGCAGCGTAGCTTAATAATGAAGACATCAAGAAAAAATACTTGTAGAGGTGTTTGATCAAGAATTAGTGGCACTTAATACTAGCGTAGGCTCTTGCTATATCTGGTGCGCACTCTAGGCAATATAAATTGATCCCGAGTGTAAAAATTACAAACGGGAGTATGTGTAATACACGAATATTTTCTGCAGATATATATATAAATATAGCTTTCACTTAAGGAATGGGAAAAGTCAGGCTTCATTAAAAATTGAGAAAAAAAATATGTTTTCTTGATCCCTTGACAAACCATATATTACCGATTTAAGGGCGATTTTCAATAAACATTGCAGTTATTTCTTCCAAAAGGCTGTGCAAAAGTAAAAGCAAGATGTACCATAGCGTAAGGCACTCTAGGCTAAGGCGTACCTAATATGCTTATAAACATGGAAGAGAGCATGCCGCCGCGGCGGCTCAGTGGTTATGCCACTCGGCAGCTGGCCCGAAAAACACGGGATCGAAGGGTCTAAATAGGATGCAGCAAACGCGTGAGTTTGCGGATTTGAGAACACACGAAAGGCAAATGGATTTTTGAAGACATGTCTGAGTCAAAGAATACTGCCAAGTATTTGGCCGTTAGGACAAGCATGACTGCAGAACATTTGTAAAAGATAAAATTTTGTCTGTGGACAAAATTGGCAATTGATGAGGAATTATCTTTGCATATTTATGAAAAGATGCTGAGTCCTTTTATCATTAGCAGAGATATGGGTACTATTGGATCATTTCATGACTTGCTGGCAATTGTGGTGAACATATGAGAATGACTCAAATCGTTAACGCAAAGATTAAACAAGATGAGTGTAAGTATATATCCTTGCTGAGCACCGGATCTTAGTTGTTGCAATTACCTTTTCTGTTCGCCTAGAACAGCGATTTGTGAACGGTTAAGGAATAGTTAACAAGAAGACGCAGGTTTACTACAAGCAGCGATTGTCCGTGTCTGTAGGTGTTGCTTCCTTATACGTTTAAGGTTTACGCGCTGCATTTATGTCTCTAGCAGGAAATTCCCACTTTTTTTTTTTGAGAGCAAGAGGTCATGATTTGCGGAATCGAGAGCCTTAAAACATAAAAAAAAACTCAATATCAAATTTATTTTTGTCCAAAGTACTGAGCTAATTTCCGGACTACAGAACGCTGGCTGTATAAGTTTAAATATCTGATATATTGCGTCATGTGAGCTATTTATATGTGCGTTCGGTATATAAATGATTCATTTTTTCAGATCGTCTACCAGAGCCGACGACAGGTGCCGGTGGCTATGAAAGAAAAAACGAGTGCCCCAAGTGTGCACCTACGGCATGTTACCGTGCTAAATAACATAGGGAGATCAGCTATGTTATCAGGGCAATCATACAAAGTTAATTCGACGGGTTGTAAGACTGAAATCAGAGCGGTCTAATAAAACGCTCAGTTTTACTTCTTGCCAATAAAATGCATTCTCACCCATTGTATACTCCTTGCAGACAATCTAAACATATTTTCAGACGAATTTTTCACCTGGGGAATATACACCGGGTACGCACTACAGTACGGTATTTAAAAGATCAGAGAGTTCATGAAGTAAAGCGGCTGTTTGGGCTTGTTGGTCAGTGAACATGGTAAAAGAATGCAGCGCGAAAAAAACAAGGACGAACAGAAGTGTACAGGACAGGGCGCTGACCACCAACACATTTATTAAAAGATGAGCAGCTTATATAATGCAGTCCAACACCACGTGACCAAGAAAATAGCAAACGCGTTTAACTATCTAGTACAAAAAAACAAAACGACCTACACAATATCAAAGCGACACATATCTAGATAACGCAAAGTCAGCCAAGAACCGATAAAACCGAGAGGACCACGACGAACCGTAAGGTGCACGCATGGAAAATGATCAGTCAGCGACCTTTGCCGCCAATGCAGCACGAGGTAAAACGAAAACGAAAATAACAATATAGTCACCGAACATTAAGTAAAAGTCGAAGCTAAAAGCAGGGTCGTGGCCAAACGCATAACAAAACAATACAAAACGCAACGCAAAAGCTGAGTCAACCGTTCACAGTCAAACTGAGTCAAAAAAGTTGAAAGTTCTCTAGAACAAGAATTAAAAGCAGACGTGATTAAAAAAGACGTGTTTATAGTGGGCCTAGAAAACTTGACTCCTTGTCTGTAAGTAAAATTGAAGGCGTGCTGACGCACTTGTCTCCAGCTTTGGCTATCATCCTTGCCTCAATGATGACCCTTTCAATTTCTGTCCGCGCCCGTGCTCTGACAACCGTGCGCGTGTAGCATGGTTCGCACCCTTTGCAAGACTTGCAATGGTCGTCCAGGTGCCCGCCGCTTTTGTTACGGACCCTCCGGCGGTGTTCAAACAATCTCTCGTTGAGACACCTGCCGGTTTGCCCAATATACACGCGTCCACACTTCAAGGGAATCTCGTAAATGACACATGTAGCACAATGTGGGAGTGGTTCTACATGTCTAACAGGGCAAACCTTTTCTTTTGCTTTGTCAGCAGTGTACACACTCGTGACAATTTGCACGGGGCTGAGAAGACAAGGTTTACGTTGTTTCTTTTTGCAACCTTCTTTAAATTGTGAGACAGCTTGTGAAGACACGGGATGACGGCCAAGGGAGGTCGTTTGGCCTGTTCTAGCTTGCCTGCGTCTTTAACTTGCACTTTCAATGTCTGGAGAAGAGTCTCTGAAACGCTACTCACTAGTGTTGGTGAGTAGCCAGCACTGTAAAGACGTTGGACTTGGTTGTTAACACTGCTCTGCATCGTATGGGGACAGCTTTTTGTGAGCGCTGCCTGGATGGCAGAAGAAACAATGCCTCGCTTGATCAATTTCGAGTGAGCGCTGTCATGCGGAAGAAGACCTTTCTTAGAGCGAGGGTTGTACGTCCAATAGAGGTGGGTTTGTTCAAAACTAAAAAGTACGTCCAAAAACTGAACATCCTTGCCTCTCGGCGGTTCACAGGTAAAGTTCAGTCCCCCAAAATGGGATTTGAAAAGGGCGACAATTTCAAGCATGACACGCTCCACAGAACCAGGTGGGCAACTTCTGAGGACGATCATAAAATCGTCCACGTACCGGAAGACCGAATGGACCACATCACCCGGGAGAACCTGGCGCGACGTGATCCAACAGTCGGGTGAAGTGCGTTTCCAGAACAGCTCGGGTGTGAGCAGCGAAAATTTCCTTCGCCTTCTTCAGTTCTACCTTGAATCTACTGTTGTTCAGTACAGCGGTCAGTACTTCGTGCAGAATAATGGCGTATGCATCGGGTCATCAATCGCGCCCGTCCTGTGTGATATCTACCTGGCGGCAGCCGATAGGCGCATTAGCCGGCAAACCGGCAAACATCGCAAGATATTTCTAGGATTTAGCCATTTGAATAGTGCCTTCGCATCAATATTTGCACCTTTCTGTTCGCAGCAATGCGCTTCCCTGTTACGGGCTACTCTATAACTGCCTGCAATTCAGTATTCTTAGGCAAGTGCCTATATGAAGCCAATAAGGCAGTTCCCTCTCTGCAGTTGCCCACATTACTGCGTTAGTAATCTATGGACAACGAACCTCTCTTCATTTCATGATCACCATGCATTTACAGGAAGATGACAAATGACGGACAATTTCTGCAATCGAGCCGTAAATTGAGCTTTCGGAAGTACTATTCAAGAATAGATCCCAGTCGTACTTTTTCATGGCAGCGTCAAACGACATGGGTTGACAACTTTGACAGTGTCAAATTTATATTTCATTGCCCTATATTCAGCTTCTGGAGAAACACTGCGGCCAACCAAGAAATGCTCTGTCATTTATTGCTCAACCATAAGAGAAGTGAATGCACGCTGTTCAAGGCGAATGTTAGTGCGATAAAGGCAAGCCGACTGAAGCGATTGAGTGTACCAACAGTGCCGGCATCAACAAGAGTGTTTAGATATGAAACATTCAACTGTTGTTTTTTTTTTCGTTTTTAAAATGTCTTTACTGACGTGAGCTATGATACAAATGCCACCATGCGGAAGCTTTTCGATGAAAGAGGTTGTACTTTGTTTCCGTGGCCGTTAAATTGCAATCAAGGGAATGTCGAAAAGTCCAGTGTGAATGCAGACAGCCAGTGATTCAGCGGTAGTAAAAGCGACATAACTAGTTAGCGAAACCTACCTGTTTTTATCAAAAACCACTATTCCGCCCTCCAGTCCACAGCCAATCACGGATACAGGAATAGGTATTATATCCTGGGAACAAAAATTGCTGCGAAACGTATTCTGAAATGTTTAGCTTGGTGAAAACGAAAACGTCTATGGAATCCTCTAAGGGTTTGACAACCAAGAAGAACTTGTCCCAGCGCTTGAGTAAGCTTCTGATGTTTACGTGAAGAACAGTAGCACAACCGTTAGTGGCAGTAAGGAATGAGTGTTCAAGGGTGGAAAAATATAGTAAAAAAAAGAAATCTCGACACAAAAATTTTCCAACTAGACAAAAAAAAACACCCTCAGTCAACTTAGTTACATCCGACAAATGGCTTACACGAATAGATGAGTCGCCTTTCTTCTTACGCAAGTAAATGCGCCCTTCTTCACCCACTAACAAATTCGTAGGCCTTTGCCTTGGCCGCTTTACGCGATGGCCAGCAAAGCACTGTGTTTTCGTTTGTTAGGTTCTCAGCCATGAAGAACTGCGCGTGTTCATTGCTTTTAGGCAAGGTTCGCAGTTTTGATCTTGAATTTAGCCAGTTATTTGGAGCGCTGACTGCTGAAAATCTGACAAGAACTGGGGAAGGGTCATTAGTATGGGATACAAGCCCATTCACTGCAACCACTTGATCGGATGAGGAGTCGATTTCAAGCTCTTCTCACATGTGCTTGAAGACTTCCATCAAGTTACCTTTGGTTCTTCTGGGAAGGCCATATATCTTTGGGTGGGAAAACCTGCTGCATTACTCAAATTCATTCAAGTCAGACAGTATTTTCAGGATAGTTGAGGCTTGAGCAGTAATTCAGGCCACAAGCATCTGCATCTGAAGTGTCAAACCTTCGCAGCTAGTCGTAGTTTCTGGAAAGGCTATATAGAGACAACTGAACATCATTCACCACAGTTTTCATTGTTTCATTTTGGGGCTTCAAAGTAACAAGTTTACCTAGCTTCAGATCTCACGAGGAAATAGCGTCTACTTGTTCTGTGACCGATTGAAAAATATGCAGTTTCTCATTAATCACAACCAGTTGCTCAGATGCACTGTCAGAATCTACGTGAGAAGCAGTTCATGTACGGCTTTCCCTGTATCGCCATTTTTTGCATTTTCCTCCCATTGAGACGTAAGAAGCATACAGCAGCCCTGAATAATGATTGGCCAAGAAATAACCACGAGAGCAACTACAACACTTCAGACTGCGGGTGTCCGCATCCAAGGGCTTCAAACACTTTCCCTTGGCGCACGCTCTGCCCCGACCACATACCGTAACCATCCCCATACTCCGCCCATAATCTTGCCTCACCTCCAATCACCCAGAAACTGCATTCATTAGAGTAAGAGCATTAAATTATTCTTCAACGATCAATCCTAACTGTCCTGGCAATATTTCGCCCTATTCTTTTGCAACGCTAAATTGCCGTATCTAGTTTCTGCGGCGGATACGTTCACACTAGTTGAGATGAAGGAAAAGCATAGTTTTTGCGATAGCTGTTTTTCGAGCACTACGACTGTATCAGCCTGCCGATGGCCACTCAGACATCAAAAAAAGAAAGAAACATGGCTCGTGTTTCACACTTCCCAATCCGGCAGTTAATCGATCGTCGCATCAAAAAAATCGCTTGGTATAACCAGAACCTCCCCTGTAAAACTCACCAACCAGTGGCTCCAGAACCTCCTTTGTCTAGTTCGCTATAAGCTCTCTTTTCTGATGTCTTGGTTATTCAAAACACACCTATTGTTCGCGATCACTTGTTGCTATTCCGCTCGATCAGCTTCGCTGGAGGCGTAACAGGAAATACAAAACGTGTTCGCGTAGTGCGGGATGTCGGCGCGGAGTAAAGATCCGCAGGTGGTCAAAATAGTTTCAGAGTTCTTTACAACGGCGCCCCTTCTCTCTTTTTTCTTCCATTCCTTCCTTTCTGGCTTCTCCCACGGAGGCTTTTGGGTGTTTAGGGAGGAGGGAGACAGTTGGCTTTTCATTTGGTTTCCTAGAACATACTTAATTTACCACGAGACTACCCCATGCACACAACCACGTATTAAGGAAGTGCAGCTATCGTATCAGTTTATAGCGAAAATTGGGTTTTTCATTCCTACGCTTCGGCGGCGAAAACTTATCAGAACATGGCGTCCCCTTGCTCGGATTGCGCCGCATGCTGCTTCCAAGATCGTGTTGCTCTTTTACACGATGCGTACTTATCAAAACCTCTTGCAGAACTTTAGTGCTCCATGCGACTGGGCCAAAATTTGCCCAGACGCGGGAACTTCTGGAATTAAGTTGCCGTAAACTCTCCTGGCTTCCCTTTGACCTTAATGTCGAGGCTGACTCTCTACTTCTTGGATTACTTTGGTGACTCACACTCACTCGGCTCCTTTTATGCGAAGCATAATAGGGACACTATTAAGCTCAACCATAGCCCAGCCTGGTGCGGCCGCGACCACCAAGGCTATCTTCCGCTCCTCCCGCTAGGGGCGCTGCATCCGAGCACGTGGTCTGACGTCACGCCAGCTGAGGAGAGACGGGGCTCAACTCGCGCGGTCGCCGCGCGGCCGCTACCACCAAGGCTAACTCCCGCTCCTCCCGCTAGGGGCGCTGCAGCCGAGCACGTGGTCTGACATCACGCCAGCTGTGGAGAAACGGGGCTCAACTCGCGCGGTCGCCGCGCGGCCGCGACCACCAAGGCTAACTCCCGCTCCTCCCGCTAGGGGGCGGTTGTCGTCGCGGCATTGTATAAAAGAGCCACGCTCCTCACGCCGAGGCAGTCATACAGCGAGATGCCGCCTACAGACAGGGAAGCTCGGCGGAATGAAAAGCGTAAGCTTCAGCGAGCCACCGAGACTGATGAAGAACGACTCGCCAAGCGTCGTGCCCAGTAAGCAGCTCGATGCTTCGCATCCTAGGCTTAACCTTAGCTAAGCCAGGCCATTTTTTTTTGCTTCCTCCTGCGTAGAGTTAAGGTACACATATGTGCGCAGGCATGATGTTGAGTGCCAGTACTATGCCTATCCCGGGAAACTTTATCTTAACAGCTAGGCCCAAAAATGAAACATGGCTCGACTACTGATCCGGAGTTCCCGGGTTCGAACCCGACCTAGGCGGCTGCGTTTTTATGGAGGAAAAACGCTAAGGCGCCCGTGTGCTGTGCGATGTCAGTGCACGTTAAAGATCCCCAGGTGGTCGAAATTATTCCGGAGCCCTCCACTACGGCACCTCTCTCTTCCTTTCTTCTTTCACTCTCTCCTTTACCCTTCCCTTACGGCGCGGTTCAGGTGTCCAACGATATATGAGAAAGATACTGTGCCATTTCCATTCCCCCCAAAACCAATTATTAAAAGATTTTAGGCGCTGTGCCCCCGAACTTCTGAAATAAGGTTTTGTCTGACGCATAATGCGAAAACAAAGCAAAAAGAGCCAAACCAATGTTGGAAATGGCCGCATTAAACAGCGTGTGAGGGCTCCAGGCGCACGACATGCACTATTTCATGTCATGAACACCTGTTCTTTGATGCCGTCTTTCCATTGGAAACGAATTGATCACCGCCTTCACCTTGCCTTCGAACAATGTTGTATAATTGAAAATACTACTGGAAAAGTTTCTCACCAAGTTTTCCATTGCGGATCAGCGTCCATACAGGTCACCCGCCGCATGCCTTGTATTCTCTGTGACTCGGTGGTAAGCGGCAGCGTTAGACTTGGGTGCTCGCCTAGCCTTTGATACGAAGACACGCCAGGCGTGCAGCTTGGTCCCGAGTTGTAGGTATACGGTGACATAGAGGCTATCTTCGTCTACATTAGAGAGGATAGCGTCGAGCGTGTTTGTGTATATGCTGTCTTGGAGAAACAATAGTGGCGTAATCTAGAGGGTATCCTGTACAGCGGTGTTTTACGGCGCAGATTTAAGGCGCCCAATCCTGCGTTCTGCGCCGGCGTAGTCGGCGTTGTCGGCGTAACTGGTTAGCCAACTAGCCAAAGCGAAAAACCTCCTGGAAGGTGGCTACTGCGGGAAGATCCTGGAGGGTGGCTAGCAGCGTAACACGCCACCTGCAACTTCCTGTCGGCGTAATCTACGTAGTCGGCGTGACACGCCACCTGACAGGTCACAGATCACCCTCTCACCTCAAACTTCACAGGCGGCAGGTAGCATTAGAGTGAAAAGCCACCTGTCTCAACGAAAGCGGAGGAATGAAAAGCTGGAAGGTGGCTTTCACGGGAAGAACCCAAAGGGAGGATAGCAGCGTAACACGTCACCTGCCAGTGATGACGGGTGGCGTGTGAAGAGTTGCGCTCAAACTTTGCATCACCGACAATCGTAACCATCTGTATATTTCTGGTCAAGAATACGCAGTGCGAGATGAACTCCCAAGTGACCTGCCGCGCTGTGACCTGTGCTGCAAGTGTGTTTGCGATGCTCTGCATTAAGCGCTCAGGGAGGCCATTGCTGTGTGGATGGTGGGCAGTTGCATTACAGTTCACGATATGCGGTGGTTGCTTCGCGGACAAAGCAGATGGCTTGGATACCTCTTCTGGGAATGATGTCCCTCTTTCTAATTCAAATGCGTCTTGCCGCTAGAAGATTTCCGCAAAATTTCATGCTATCAATAGTAGTGTCGTTCCTCATACCTTTTTCTTCGTCGTATAAATTTATGTATTCGGTCGTTACTTTTATCAATTTGTTTCTGAACGTAAAAATCTCGAAAGTGCCAAGTAAGTCTAAAGTAATCGGCTCGAAAGGCCTGGTGGATTTTGAAGCCAACTTTAAGCATCCTGCTAACTAAGTCTGTGGTATTTTCTGTCGCTGGTATTTTCGGCGTGTTTTCGCGTATCGTTCGACGTCGACGAATAGCCGCGCCAGTAAAATTTTTGAAGAATTCGGATCAAATTTCAAGTAAATATGAGGTGCCCAGTGGCCATTCAGTCATGTCAAGCTGAAAAATCTCCTACACATGCAGGCACTAAAAAGATGAGCAGCATTCGAGAGAGCAAAGTAGTCCGTGAAGATTCCACTTTGTAGACTGAGGGAAGGTAAGCCTTGCTTCGCATCAGCATGGGGTGAGGAATTTCCGCCTGTGCGGTAGACAAGAAAGTGTGTGACTGTTGGTCCTCCCTTTGTTTATGATAAAACATGCTGGCGCTGATTTTCTTCTTGAAGGCGTCATCGCTTCTTCATTTTGCGGTGATGGACTGACAGGGGCGCGCGACAAGGAGTCTGTGGAGGAGTGCTTACACCCAGACCTGGGAACATCTTTGACGTCAAAAGTCTGGTTCCGGTATCTCCAAACAGTTTGATGGCCAGCTGGTCTTTTTAGTTCACGAGCCAGCACCATGGGCGATGGCCTATTACTGCCTTGAGTGGAGTGCCGCATAAGGATGGGACAAAGTTCTGTGCTTTCTAGATGATGGAAAGGCGATGTCTTTATTTTATAGAATGGGTTCTTCTCCCTTTTAAAAATAGAACCTTTGCTGATGGCTAAAAGTTCTACTCGATATTTTTGAAGATGTACTGCACTTCGAACAAAGCAGTCAACATCAATTTCATTTTTCCATTTATTTACCCAAAGGGCCCCTAACAGGGCATTACATAGGGGGTAAGAGAAAAATATCAACACACAACAGGAAGTAAACATTACAAGGTTCAAGAGCAATCACATTTTGTTTAAGCACTTAATTGATAATGCAACAGAGAAGCTAAACATCACATATCTGCTGGAATAATCTAAGCAGATTGCACAGCCTAGTGGTAAAACGTTCAAGAAAAAAATTTAAAAATCAACAAATAATAATTCATATACCTGCTGCTATAAGCCTCTCTAATTGTGAATTGAACTCTAAGACAGGCTTTGTAGTGCCGGCGATCTCTTTCGGTAACCAATTCCATTTACATTTCGGAGACAGTGCTCCTTCAAGAAAAAGAAAAGCTCGCCGTGCCATGCGAGCACTTCTCCCATCGTGTGTCGGTTGGCCTTGCGCGTTGGGAAAACGTAGTGCCTCGAAACTTACGCCTTCGTGTGGCCCTCACCCTAGCGGTAACCTTGTCGTAGCCGCCACAGTATCATGCCCCTTTCACTGACTAATGTCCCTTCTGTCCTGCTCCTGCCTGCGAGGCAGATACTAAGCACTTGCTTTCGACTGGCCACTCATCACGTGCTATCCCGCAGAAAAACCTGCTCCGTTGCGGACCGCCCTCAGGCCGTCGACCGGAATAGAAGAATGGATTTTTGGCCCGCACCTCCGCAAGTTGCTGGACTTCCTTCGGGAGTTCAGTGGGCATGTATATTTGTAAATAATACTTTTTACTAGCAGGCATACTGTCGCAATAAAAAAAATTGATGGAGAGTGCGCATGGCCTTAATTTAGCTGTGGTGTTATTTATATTCGGCAATAAGCATCTCAGCTTGGGAATTGCGGATACGGGTGATGCCGTGCAGTGCCAAGGTTTGTCTTTTCAGGCTATCAGCATACCCGGCATACCGGTATCAGCATACCGGTTCACCGGTTTGGAACACTAAGTTCCTAAAACAAACTGAGGTCATCACTATGTTGCGGTTGTCTAAGTAAGATTGGATAGCTGGAAAGAGCTTGATTTAACTGCTATAATAAGTAAATGATTGCTTTTTTTGACACAGAAAGTCCATTTTTAAATGCGTCGCTCGAGGACTATTGCAAAACTACGAATATCCTTGGCCATGTTGGTACACGTACCGTGACTGTCATTATGCATCAATGCGCGTAGTTACCAGGTGTCGCCTGCTGGTACGGATCTGCCGGTCTTCCGCTACGGGTATCCCTTTCATAACCTTTGCACAAAGGTTACACTTAACACATCCGTTCCGCTGTCGACCAGTGAAGCAACTCTGTGGCTGTGGATGTTCAGGGCGCAGGCTGTTGTTCTCCAGCAGCACTTCAGTCTTGATATCGGGTCGGTTAATCGATTCGTGAATCTCGCACATAGTCTTCGCCGTTTTGAGAGGCGTCACTTTTGCTAGCTATGTCTTCCGACGTGCAAATAATGTGATTGCATGGGATCACCGCCGCTTTGGGATATTCCACATTTCACCGCAAAGAAGTGCCAGGTATACAGACTGCCATTTTCAGTTACGCCAAGGGGTTATGGGATCTTGCTCGCAAGACACCAATGTATCTGAAGCCTGGTGACGCAAAATGTGATGCGGACAATATTAGTGAGCATGGGAGAAGGTTCCACATATATTCCGATCAGTATAGGCACTTGTTGATCACACGCGGTCATTTCGTGAAGCCACGTCAAATCACGTCGGAAGAGTAGCCGAGAATACGCATCCTTCTGTCCACGTCGAAGGCCTCAGCACAGTTAACAGTACTGAAGGTAGTTGGAAGCCCTCCAAGAGTCGGACTTCATAGAGATTAATCATCGTTCTCATTTTAGCTAAGCGGGAGAGTGGCGTTGCACTGACGGTAGGTAAGGCTCCCGGCAACTACAGATCAGGAACATTCGGCTTCGAACCGAGCCGATTTAGGTCATGCCTTGATGCTTTTTATGCCGGAGAGCTCGCCTGAGGAACGTGGAATGACTACGGAGGTTTGTCAAGAGAACCCATGTTTGAGGAACTCTACATGAGGGTGCGGTGGCAATGGAAGCTCTCGGCAAAGTTTTGTGTGCAATCTTGCGCAAGGTGTCGCCGCTCGTTGGCATTGTTTCTTAGTGGACGGAGGTGGGTCGAGGCGGATGTCTGTATTGGCAGGTCCTGTTGCTTAGGGTCCTATGACAGACTTGTGTTTTGTGGAGGCAACGAGTTTTTGTGGCAATTTGCAAAAACGGTGGCGAACACTTCCTAGTTCCTAGTTTTATGCTAGGGTTAGGATGCGAATACAGGAGTATTTCGGCCAACTTTTTCCTCGTTAATCCTATCGAGCATCTTCAGTAGCTTCAGTCTGACTGTTTTCCAGGTATTTTTCAGAAGGTTTTGTTTCCATACTATTCCCAATTCAATTCAATTTTATTCAACATCTTGAGGATGTTGGGTGCGTCGACAAAAAGCCAGAGAAAAGGCTTGACAAGGGTCGACGCACCCTACAATGACTTGACAGCAGCATCAGAATGGCATGCAGCGTGTCGCATACATTCATGACAGGATCACTGTGCGAATATGGAAATAAATTTAAACGGGTTGTAAGCACACAGGAAAAAAATACAAATATTGAGTACAAATCTAAGTTGCATCAAGTGCCAACGGTACCTAAGTGAACATAAATTTAGATGCCTTAATTAATGAGCACGGAAGAGTGTAAGAAAGCATTTGGCAACCATAATTCGTTCGAGTTTTCGGCACGAACCATGTGAAACCAGTACGGGTGACATATTTAAGTTCTTTACATTTTAAGTTCGACAGGTGCACCAGAAATGAATTATTTTTTTCTAACGCTTGTTTTATACCACATCAATGGTATAGATTCAAAGACTTGGGGAAGGGGGTTGATGCGAAGCGATGCAAAAATCGGTTCCGTATGTTCAAATCGTGAAGCATTAACAAAATTTTCTTTTGATGTAAATGCAACCGTTTAATATTCATAAATGATGTTGGTCCCCAGACCAAAATCCAATAGTTAGCACTAGAAAAAACCAGTGCGTTGTAGAGCACAATATACGCCGATATTGTACCACAGAAAAGTTGTGTTGTTTTGGGAGAGTAATCTATAAACATGGAATGTGGGTAGGTGATCACTTATCTGGGCAATAATTACTCCGGAACAAAGACAGTCTACTGCATAGTTACGAATGAAGATGTCAGTTTGCATCGCTGCCTGCGATAGTGTGGGGTTAGTCATGATATTAGTAAATCCGTTGCTGTGCAATATGTAGTCGACCTCACGTTTATTAGTAGATTGAGAGAGAAATTCTATGTGCCGTTTACATGTCGGAACCAAAGCACACGCATTAAATCTTTGCAAATTCGTGCATGTTGGTAGAACATGGCCACACGATTGAAGTGTTACCACCATTTTTTTGCGTTTGTTGCCAGGGGAGCGGGTAAAAGCAGGCCGTGCTCGAGGCTGTGGGTAACTAACCAGTACAGACATGTCCAGTCCGTTCCCTGAAGGCAGATCGAGGCACGTGATGAGACACAGCACGTGCAGTGCGCCAGGAGCAACTGCACGTGCGGAAAGAAAATAAGAGAATGAAGATGGCAGCTCCAGAACGAGTCGACAATGACGTGTACGGGTTGAGGGTACGAGAGGTGGGAGCGAGTGCGAGTGGCCAGCTGTGCTTTCGCCTCAGGAAGGTCTTCTCGCTTGTCGCCAATGTTCGTCATTGGCAGCTCCTTTATCGCACCAAACTGGCTGACCCTTGGATGCTTCTGAGGTCTGGCACCCGAATTTCGGAAACTACAGTCACCCAGCGAGCAGACCTCGCAACAGCTCGTCTTCTACAGACCCACAACATGACCGCCACGCTAAAGAGCTCCACGCGACTGGGATGTTTCAATAAGGCTTGTAGCTTAGAGTTCGATTAGTTGTGTTTAGAGTACTTGTTGACTTTGATGTGCACGGAAACGCGGTCGTGTACACTGATGTGAACTGTGTGCTACAATGTATGCGCTCGTGCTAGCGTAATCATTGTCCTCATTAATTTTCCTCAGCCACAAGAAGTCTAATTACAATACATCAATGGCTAGGAGTTGGATGAAGCTTTCTTTCGCAGTGCAGTGCCGTCTAATAGGCGTCGGTACTCAGGGTGAACTTGCTAAAAAAAGTACGGCCGCGTCCTACTTTTTTTGTTGAGAGAAGCGCCGACACAACATTTCATGTTGCACGTAAGAGTGCCAGTAAACGGAAAGCATTTACTCGGAGTACTGGGGATCGCAATTAGAAATATGTCGCTGGCGGTGATAGCAGAAATTGGCGAAGATTTGAGATAAGACGCCCAATAAATCAACGAAGCTCGAAAACTGAAGAGAGTGTTTGTGGCGGGTACAATTATTTAAGAGAAATCAGGTCGCCTCTCGCGTGAGAACCAGAACTACAGTGCGACCCCTTGCTAGAAACGCTAGTCGCGATTATAAAACACTAAAAACATCTGTAGCATAAAGTTGGCTTCTGCGAGTCTAGAAACTCAAAAAGAAACAATGTCTGAAGTTCATCGGCATTCCAGCCTTAATCCGTATTCTTATACCATGTACTGCTGATCTACAGCAAGGGCAGCTTTGAAAAAATAGTGACTAGGAACGGCGACCACTTTATTTTTGCTGTTTGCAGTTCTTGTAGTGTTTTTCTTCACCTTCGCTCCGAAAAATTTGCTTTCAAATTGCTATTAAAGAAAAATTTCTATGAAACTCTAAGAATTCGCGGTCGCTGATCGCCGCTAACCGGGTTGAGCGCTCAGCATAGCGAATGTGTCTGCACAAAAGACACAGGGGAATGCACCCAGCTTACTGTCTATTGTCTCGTAGCAGCCTCAGCAAAGGCACCCGTCTTGACTACATGGCAATGAGATTCCGTTATTAAGTTCAACGCGCTGCCTCAGTCGACTGTGAACACATGCAAGACGGAGTGGCAGCCGCAGCCGAGAACGCAGCTGTAGGCCATACTTTAGAAAAGGAAGGCTTGGACGGAGAAACTCAGCTAAGAATGGAGAGAAGGTGTTTTTTTCGACAAGTCACCCGACAGGACAATGTTTTCAGCTGGTTTAACGAAGCACACCGAATATTTCTTGTGTGATAGCGGGGCAATCGATAAGATTTTCTGGATAATTTGTTCCCTCTAAAACGTCGTCACAATTTACTTATTTATTTATTTCAGTACCCTCAGGGGCCGAGGGCATTACAGAGGGGAGTGGGGTACAATAGACAAAATAACAAAGGAACAGCAGTAACAAGTAACACAAAAATGTGAACAAGAATATGGCTCGCGCAAATCAGTACGTTACAGCAAATACAATCAAACAAATTAACAGTCATTTAACACAAAATTATGAGCAAAGAATAAAAGTAAGCATAAAAGTAAGCATACCACGCAAACAAGCATAACACGCAGACCAGGTCTGTTTTAACTACCACATAAGCTGAAAAGAATAAACGGCAGGGCGCAAGAATTACATCTACTATGTTACCATCAAGTTAGCTAAAGCCGATTTAAACACAGCCTACAATTGTTACACTGCCAGAATTTTGGATCTTCAGACGTGCATGAAACGCAGCGACATTTCATGGCCCTCTTTGTAGGAAAGCAGCGAAGCCAGCACTGGTTGTACCTTGAGCGGGCAAAAGCAGCTTAAACCTTTTCTGAAAACCAGCTCACGTATGCTCAAAACAATATTGCTTGCATCGCTGCTTGACATTTTTGCTCGGCTGACGGCGGTTGGCGACCGGATTTCCCACATTCAGTTCATTCGCATTTCAAAAAAATTCCGTCCCCACACAGATCTGGGAGGTTGCGAGTAGGATACAATCTCTCGTTCAGGAAATTTCGGTACCCTCAGGGGTGCAATATACAGCGTGTTTCAGGGAACACTGTGTAATTTACAAAAATAGAATTTTGGGGATAAAAATGTGACTTTTGATGCATAGTATTGCCAATGTTGACGAGCACCAGAAAATCGGTGAATCGTTTAAGTAGTGAGCTGTTTAAGTAATTTTTATAATTTAGTTTTTTTTTATATTGGAGTTAGGCGCATGTTTCGGTTAGAGATTTGTAGCCGGTCGTTAGTGATCACCCAATCTGGTTTTAGAATTTGAAAGCGCGATTACCTCTTGCACTGCGGCTGGAAAAAATTTGGCTGCTTAGTGCCCAAATACATGGGCTTTCGAAAAACTTGCAGGTAAAGCAACGTTTTCAGTGCGTGTAACTAGACAAAAAAGCAAACTTTTGCCTAACCACAGTGCCGAGGATAATCCGGTTTTCGAAAATTTAAAAATTGATGTGGCTATTACCAACGACCAGCTACAAATTTCTAATTGCAGCTAGGCGCCTAACAGTAATAGTTAAAAGTTTATTATTAAAAATTAGTTGACCAGCTTACTGCCTAAAGCGTTTCGCCGGTTTTCTTGTGTCCGCCAACACTGGCAATATCATGCCTAAAGGCCCTATTCTTACCTGAAAAAAAGGAACAATTGTTGAGAATTACTTAGTCCTCCCTGAAACACCCTAGGCAATTAAAATCACGTGCCACATCTTCCCGTGATTGCATTGATTAACTCATTTTTTTCTTGCTCAGGTGAATCAGGAGTCGCGGTGATCTATGCATGGGAAGTAGAGATTGCCCAACTGCGCTTGTATGCGGCATTATTCCACTAACACTGTCGCGCCATACCCTTAAGTTGGAACTGCGCAGAATCAGCAGCAACAGAAAATGCTATCGCATTCAAACGATCTGCCGAGGATCACCTAAGAGATTTAGTTTGGTTTGGTTTATGAGTGTTAAACGTCCCAGAGAGACTCAGGCTATTAGGGACGCCATAGTGAAGGGCTCCAGAAATTTCGACCACCTGGAGTTCTTTAACGCGCACTGACATCGCAGAGGACACGGCCGGAATCAAATCCGCGCCTATCGGTTCAGCAGCTGAGCGTTATAGGTACTGATCCACTGTGGTTGCTAATAGTTCTGGTGCCAAAGCTGATTTGACTAGCAATTCAGAAAAAGGCGATATTTGTCTCGTGCCTCTCAGATGCCTGCAGGAATAAAGTAAATATTTTGCATACAGGGTTTTGAACCCGCTTCGCTGGCCACTGCACAGATCACCTTCGCGGCCACTGCACGAGAACACTAAGCTATCTCCCCAAATGTTCACGCGTCGTGTTAAACGGTCACAATTCCGCTCTGTGCAATTAAACTTAATCCAGTATTCTGGCCACGCAATTTCACGACTGATAACTGAGCTTCTTTTCTAAAAAAAATGTCTTCGCACACCCCTAGACTCAGCATGCCATATACAGAAATATACAGAAGCGTGCCTTTAAATGAACCGAAATCTGAAAAATTTTTGTGTCTAACTTTTGTAATGAAAAATATTGAACACTATGTTATCGACAATAAATGCAAAGGTACAGGGTGCACTAGATAAGGTTGGTTACTCATGTCTTAGCAGAGAAAAATGTCGGGATATATTAATTATGAACAACACTCCTTTACTGCATCATGCTCGTGCTTTCATGTTCAGAGCGAGGGTGTCTGAATATTCTTAGTTAGAATGAACATATTCGAGCTTTTTCATAAATCATGACAAAAATATTGGTAGTCGTTAAGAGAAACTAAAGCCGGAATGGGTGACACTCAAGATTCACATTTCATGACAAAGAAATTTTGAGGATTGTGCTGCTCATGAGCTGCGACAGTTCATGCCACTGCTCCACGCAAACCAAAATGATTATTGCTGACGGGAGCAAAATGCGTCAAAAATTTGAAAATCATCACTGTTCCAGTTTATTTCTCACTGTCTTAAAAAGCATGCATTTCCCAAAGATTTCCAACCGTTCTGGCATCGCACTCGCTACATGTAAAAAAGAGATATCTCGAGAAAGCAGTTATATTTATTAAAACTTTAAACCTCAAACATACTATTTTTAAATCAAGGCCAAGAGAGACAATGCACAGGGGCCATAACACACGCCCATTTCGAATTAAGATATTATTCAACTTGGTATTACCGAGCTGGAAGTTGGCCCTTTGGATATCTAGGCAATATTCCAAACCCTAACTGAATGACACGATAGTCTAAAAAACTTGGAGGCTTTCGATAGTGACGTCGGCAATGTGGCACTAAGAATATTCTGACGCCGGCCGAACGCTGGCCCGCAGCACTCGCAGCCGCTTACAAATCCCACGTCTGGCTCCAGTAGTGGTGTCCTGGGATCCGATCACCTCCTGGTATCCCACGCCTCCGGTGCTATCCAAGAATCGCGATGGCTATGAGCGGCTGATGCACCCGTAAAACCAGACGAGAGTCACAGCCACCGGCCGCGTAAAGCAATGCCACGCAACTGCTCAGGAAAACAAAGCATTGGCGGGCTGCACAAGGGAGCAACAAAGGTTTGGCGGTGAGTGTGAATGAGTTTGAACAGAGCTGCGAATGTGTGCGGTCGCAAGTTCAGAGCTCCAATGGTCGCCCGAGGTCTCCGCGTATTTTCTGAAGTCGCGCACGGCTGGCCCACTCATAATGGCATGCGAGCCATAAGTGGGCCGTGCGCGGACACAACCGAGATTCTGTGGCGTGCCACATCTCTATTATTTTTGTATTACTAAAAAATGTAACTAGAAAATATATCACTCTTATTGAGCACGAGCATCGTCTTGTGAAACTCCTATTGGAAGCCGCTCTCATCCGTGATCGCACCAACAACTAAGGCTACCTAATATCAACGGAACATTACTGTTTCCTCAGCAGATTCGTAAAGAAGAAAATTTGATAGCATTTAGGTCGCCTGTGACGCATTTGACGTTCTGTCCAGCTGGAACCGGTTCCATTTCTCTTACATGGTATTCATGAGTCATAACCTTTTAGAACGTTCAAGTATGTGCAACTGGACTACCATATGAGATAATACTAATCCGACCAAATGATACACCTTAATCCTCCCCCAAATCTGACTCAATCTTTTTTATAAAGTGGGTCTACATACAGAATTTTGGGGCTCCTTTGAAATTTCTGCAGCTGAGGAAATTTTCAAATTTTTGGGGTCCTGAGATTCTTCAAGCCTAGTGGTGCCCTATTATTGATCGACTTGAGTTCATGCTGTGCTCACGGTGTCATCAAACACTCAATCATATTCATAGATCGCGTGCAGTAAAATCATCATCATCATCAGCTTGACAATTCCCACTGTAGGGCAAAGGCATCACTCATGTCTCTCCATTAACCCTGTTCTGCGCTAGCTGTGCCCATTGCATACCCGCAAACTTAATCTCATCCTCCCACCTAACATTCTGCCACCCATCTTACTGCTACTTTTTACTGTGGTTACGCTGACACTACATGACTTTCCGCCAAACCATTAACTCTGCAGATAGGTAGTCATAAGAAGTATGGGTCCATCTACGTGCGAATGTATACACTGATATCCAGCAATATATTTGCACCAGCTTCAAAACTTTCCTTTCCATGACCAATACTACATCTTATCAGACCACGAACCACAAATGACCACGAACGCTATATATATTCTGAAGTTAGAGCACTGCATAGGCTGCTCTTTTCCGCGGTCAGGGAACTACTGCATGCATGAAACTCGCGCCAAGAAACTCGAGCAGCCTTTCTTCTTTTCATGTGTGACGCGTGGTGTCAACATTCTGCCCAACGCTTGCAAACACTTCTTCGAGCCTCTGCACGAGCCTGTGTAGGAGTTGTACGTAGGAATAGGGATAAGCGTGGCTTCACTAGCTGTTATAGTCAATAAAGAACAAACGCTCGGGAGGTTAATCTTCAGTTTGATGTTCTCCTCTAACCTAAGCGCACTGATCTTTCAATAGCAATTTCATACAGTGCGATGGTTCTTGGTGTCGATACGCGGTGCCGTTTTTTCTTAGCTTACATTCTGTTCATCAGAAAAGTAACTCACGTAGTCAAAAATTCTTCCATACAGGCTACGTTTTATAAAGTGAGGCGTGGTCCTGAGGACCAATTTAAAAGTCAGCTCAAGTATGCCCTAGAAGAACATAGAAGCAGCGCAAAATACGATGGTATGATCGCGAAAATTGAGCGAATATAGTAGACAAGTCTATGGCGTCAGTTCGTCTTGACGGTTTTACTCTTGATGTGCGGGGATTTGTAAAGATTCTTCTGGGAGCTTGATTTTACCTCTGCTCAACTGGCTTCAATACACCATCGAAAAGAAACCCTATGCAATGCGGCTGGTGCACCTTTAGATGATATATTGCCGCGAACCTTCGTAGTGTTTGTTCATCCTTCAGAGCTGCCTCCACGCCGCTGTATGACTTTGTGGATAGAAGACGCGATCTGAATCTTCTTGATTGATCGCTTCTAGAGGGAGCCAATTCTACCTCGTTCAAGAATGTTCTAATAACTTTGCGCGATTTATCTGAAGAGTGTGCTATCAGCTTTGTAATGAGCACGGCAGGGAGCGGCGGGCATTCTGTTCGACGACCGCCGAGCACGCTTGTTGCTACGCCACCGCCGAGTGACTCAGTTCATTGTGGGCACATGTCTGGCAACATAAAGAGTTTTGTTTAGACGCCATCTTCGCTGTCTTTGTGCTCTCCGGATCGCAGTCACCACTTCGTGACATCTCGTAGAGGTGTTGGGAAGCCGTTCTTGTACCGTGACGCCAGCCCTCTGCGCTTCGCACCGAAGGACGAGCCAGCAGTTACCCGAGCCAGGCGGTGTACATCTACAGGGAAGGCAGTATGAGCCTGACTGAGAGAAAGCAGCCCTGCCGGACCGCACCCGACAATGAAAAGGTGCCGCAACGTCAAACATGCTCTCTTCAAAGACGCTGAATACGCTCACCCCGATGGTCCTGCAGCATCCGCGAATTCCGCGAACATTCACTGTCTCTCCAGTTGAAGACCCCGAGGAATTGTTAGACAAATTTGAGCGCGTTGCATCGTTCAACAGTTCGTATGATATGACTAAGTTAGGGCATACTTTTTTCTCACTGGGGGGCTCAGCGCGCACGTCGTCTGATAACTACGAGTGTTTCCTAACGACGTGGGGCTACTCAAGAGAGAACTTTTGAAGACATTTACCAATGTCGTGAGGAAAGAAAGAGCCGAACAACTCCTCGGGTACAGGAGCGAGCTTCCGAACAAACCCGTACGCGGATACATGGAAGAAATGAAGCACCTGATTCGCCATTATGATCCCGATATTGCTCAGGAAAGGAAATGTAAGTTTTTAATGCGCGGCGTAAGAAAACGCGGCGTAAGAGAACAACTCTTCGGCAGCCTCGTCCGCCAGCCGCCAAAAAAAGTTGAGGAATTCAGGCAAGAAGCCTGCACCATCGAGGAGACCCACGACGTCCGGACTCGGGAATACAACCGCCCAGCTTCTGTCTCTGCAATTTGTCCGGACACGATGACCACCACTAGCGAAAGCTTGCGGGAAGTTATTCGCGAAATCGTCCGCGAGGAGCTGTGATGATTGCTGCCATCCTCCGCACAGCCCCAAGGAGCGATTCTCGTCAATGAGGGGCGGGAAGAAGTTCTGCAAGCACTTCGCACCCCGGCGGCCACAGAACCCCAGGCCATGACCTACGCCGCTCCCGTAAGCAGTCATCAGCCCCAACGACACCCCCTACGTCCTCTCCGAGATGGAAGACTTGTTTCATAACGCCTCCTCCCTGAGCCCTCCCGCCCAGACTACGAGCGACGCTCAAGCCCCAGGAAATGCTACGTCTGGAGGACTTCCGAAAACCTGTCGTTGTCCTTCCGTCGCGGTGAGGCTGGCCATATTGACGTCCCTGCCCGTACCACCGTATCGATATTCGCGAATTTGCCGTTGACGCACCACGACCACGCTTCGGCCAACGTCCGCAAGATATCGGCGAGTGCCTGCGTCGAGAAGAGTACGCGTCGAACCGCCACTCACGCTCACCATCACCATCAGCCTCGCGCTTTGCATCGCCACGCCGCAGCTACGCAGCCGCGGTACTAGAGAGATACGTAAAGACAGTACCCAGGGGAGGTTAGGTTGCTCATGGGCGAAGCGTCGAAGATCCTCCAACGACCATGGAGCCGCCGCCCCCGACACGCCGACGCCGCATACAATGACAACCTCGACCACGATGCGGACCACCTTCAAAACGACGCCACAGAGTAGAAAAACTTTGACGATATACCCTACCCGCGATTCACATATCTAACGAGGTCGTGACCCCCCGCCGAAAAGGACGTGCAACGCAAAAGCCAGGATATGCGACTTAGAAGTGGTTATCGACGGCCGGAAAGTTACCGCTACAGTCGACACGGGTGCCGATTATTCGGTGATAAATGGGGAATTCGCAACACAATTGAAGAAAGTCACGACTGCATGGGACGGCTCTCAAGCTCGCATCGCTGTAGGACACCTCATTAGGCCATCGGACGATGCAGAGCGCGAGTGACCGTCAAGGCTGTGCCCTATCCTATGACATTCGTAGTGCTCGACGTTCGAGTATGACCTTCGTAGTACGTGATACTCGTCACTGATTTCCTTAATGAGCATCAGGCGATCATCGATCTGCGTTCCAAGCTCACCGCACTTTCGACGGGCGAAACCATCCCGTCTATGACAACCTTGGAGCACCATGTTGGCCTGAGTGTCCTGGAGCCTGCGCCTCCGGCAGTGTAACGTCTCCATCGTTTACTAGTCCGGACGAAAGCACTCTTACGCTGACTGCCTGTCATGAGCCCCTGCAGATGCCGCTCCGCCGGACGACGATGGGGATGCCTTTCTGGGAACCATTATCTCCAGCTCTTTTCCGCGGCAGCAACGCTCGGACCCCGACTCAAAATCCCCCATTGAGTACTTGGAAGGCAAGCTTTCTTCAAACCCTACCTCGTTCGAGCGAAGATTATCTTCGCTCTGTCTACAGAATGATGCTCTCGTGAAGAAGAACTTCGCAGCCAACAAAACAACCTACCTCCTTGTAGTACCTGCAAGTCTGCGCGAAGAAGTTCAGTCTTCACAGGAGGAGCCTACAGCTGGGCAAACCGGGTTTTCTCGCTCCCTCCGTCGAAATCACGACAAGTGTTATGGGGCTATACTGTGCGCCAATGTCGCGCAATATATGAAAACTTGCCGAGATTATCAGCGACGAAAGACTCTCCCACCTAAGCAGCATGATCTCTAAACCCCACTGAACCGGCCTGAGGGCGCTTTCAGCAAGCGTCATGAACTTGCTTGGCCCTTTCCGTAAGTCAACGTCTGGAAATCAGTGGACCGCCATAGCGACCGACTACCTGACCCGCTGCGCCAAGCCAAAAGTCCTATGGAACGCAACAGAAGGAGAACTCGCCAAATTTTTCCTATAGCGCCTTCTTCGCGGCACGGCGCCACTGATCTGCTCAGCACGGACAGAAAAACAGCATTCACGGCGGAATTTACGCAAGCCATCCAGCGTTACAGCCAAACCAGCCACCGGAAGAAAACTGCATACCATCCGCAGACAAACGGACTGACAGAGCGCCTGAACAAAACCATCGCCGATATGCTCGCCATGTATGTCAATGCCGAACACAAAACCTGTGATGTCATCCTGCCTTACGTCGTCTTCGCCTACAACAACGCAGTGCAGGAGACCACCCAAATGGCGCCTTTTAGGATCGTCCATGGCAGGGAGGCCACGAGCACGCTAGACGCCATTGCTACTCAACGTTATCGAAGAAGAGAACGTCGACGTTGTCGTCTGCCTTCAATGCGCTGTAGACTTGCCCGACTACGTATCAAAGACCAGCATGGGACCGACGCCAGACGCTACATCCTACGAAGACACAACGCGGAATACAAGCCAGGAGATAGAATGTGGGATTGGACGCCCATTCGCCGCCGCGGATTGAGTGAGACGTTTTTCCGCCGCTATTCCGGCTCGTACAAGGTTCCTCCTCGGCTAGGTGAACAGGACAATGGATAACCTGCGCTGCAAAGGTGGCACTGCAATTTTTCCATTCGGTGACTCAAAACTGCTTTTGTCAGCCGCTTGGGCAGCTACAAACGCGAGAACACATTCTGCGCGATTAGATACCTGCGTTTGGCTGACAGTATTCATTACCTAGCTTCTCTCGGCGTAGCCCAGGTAGCTGACGCACGGCACGTGCGCCTTCGACAGAGCCCGAAGGCTCACGCCAATAAGCGCCTGAATGTGGCGCGAAAAAGTACTACCCAAAACTGCCTGCTCTTCTCGCTAGGCAGTGTGTTAAGGCGTTGCAATCAGCACCCCAAACTTCAGCGCAAGTTCCCCATGAAGTTGTTCCTGAAGAAATTACTGTATCGAGCGACGCCGTGTACGACCAGAAGTTGTCCATGTCGTCCGTCTAAAGCTATATTATGGGCGCTAAAAATAAAGGACGCGGTGTTTCAACATTCGTGTTTTTTTTGCACAATCCGTTTTTTTTCTTGTCGCCTAATGTTTTAAAGCATCGGGTTGATGCTTATTTGAGAGGAGAGAAATGCCACAAACCTTTCTAGTGTTTGCGGTTTCATTCACAAATATGCATCCACGCCGCTTTATCACTTTGTGGGTGCAAGACGCGACCAGATTTATCTCTATGATCGCATCCTGGCGGAGCCTAATATACCTCGTTCAAGAATGTTCTAGTAAGTTTCACTCTTTATCTCGAAAGTTTGCTATCAGCTTTAAACACTGTGCTCGGCCGGGAGCGGCAGGAATTCTGTTCAACGATCGTCGAGAACGTTTGTTGCTTCGCCGCCGCTTTGGGAGTCAGTCCATTGTGGGCGCAAGTCAGCCGGAATAAAGAGTTTTGTTCAGACGCCATTTTGCTGTCTTTCGACTCTGCGGATTAGAGTGACTATTTCCTGACAATATAAAACCCGGCCAGAACTTTGGTCTCCGGCATCTGGAAGGGTCATGCCCTGAACGTGTTTTATTTTCGATGCAATGTGCTTTTGTTTTAAATATGTCACAGGCATAACATATAATGTACCGTTGTGTGATTGGGGGCTTTTGTGCACAATGTAGTTGCTGTAGGGGGCGGGGACCTCCGTCAAGCCTCTATAGGCTTTTTGTCCCCGCTCCCCACATCCTTGATGTGAAATAAACCTGATTGATTGACTGATTGATTGATTGATTGATTGATTGATTGATTGATTGATTGATTGATTGATATAAGAGAACCTAAATTGTGACAGAATGCAAAACAAAATGCGGCAACAACTCGGTGCCAACACCATCCTGATGGTACAAAGAGATCATCTACGCGAGCTCTTATTCGTTAATTGTGTGCATAAAACTGCCTAAAAAGGGTGATTCATTATTTGAAAAGAAAACTAAGCTTTGTAAGTGAACAATTATTTGCAAAAAACAGCTCCACTAGGCTCTAAACGAAGCAAAAAATTGTCTTGAATCATAGGATCCCAATGAAACCACCGAAGGTGTCTTCAAATTCCAAAGGAAGCAATTGTGCACAATGCGTCTAAAGTTTATAAAGGTTTAGCAATCAGGCATTATATCTAAAGCGGTTTTTTGTATTAAACGTCTTGCAGTCGTAAATACTTTAAAATATCAGGAATGTTTCAAAACAGGCATTATTAATAGACCTGTTTCTCAATTTCTGCATGAAATGACTTGTAGTCGCAAATACCATGAAATGTCAAGAATCGGTTGCACTGTCAAACGTACGGGCTATGAGCAAGAACCAAGTCTCTGTAAATGATCGATGGAACCGATTTTATTTCTGGCTTCTGCAAAACTCTCCACACAGCCGGTATTTGCCAGGCAGTTGTGGAGGTAATTGAATGTATTAAATGGAGTATCCGCATCTAGTCAAGAACGCAGTTGTCAAGTATACGCTGCACCAGTGCAAATAGTTGTGCAGAGGCTTAGTATTAGTCCTTGTATAAAGTTTTTGCGGAAGCAGGCACACACCATGGCAAAGACGACACACACACACAAGCGGCAAAAAAATTTTCCCACTTAGCACTTGTATGTGTGTGCCGTCTTTGTCGTAGTCTGTGTCTTTTTGCACTAAAATCAACCTTCCACAAGCACTTCCATTACCTCCTGTTTCATTGTATTAATTACAATAAATTCATTCGATGCCTTTTTTACAGGCTCAGATTTTGGATGCATATGAGTACGGAAGCCCTAATGAAGCAGGATAGCAATCAATAATCAAGCACAATCCGTACCGGGCTTTCCATCGCTTATATAATGAAATGTTGTTAAAATGCATAGCGTGCTAGTTGCACCTTTGTTGACCACTGAGTTTTTGCGGCCAAAAACCGCGGGATGCACACGTCAAGATTTATCCTCGCTTATAAAAATAACAACCAGCGGTCTTGGCCCTCGTAAGTGGTCATTGTCAAGCGATATTAAGAGCACCACATAACTTAGTTATTCTGTATATCTCTGTATTTTCCGCACCTTTATCACTCGTTTCCTTAACATGTTCGATGTACCAAAACGGTGTCCGCAACACGTACTACTGTCGCTTCGTTACGATCACCTGCTTATAACGCCTACAGATACATGGATAGAGCGTCAGAGAGAGGATTTAATGCGTTTGGCGGTGTCTTACGATTACGTTTTCTTCCCGATGGGAACTATTGCGGTGTCAGGAAAACAAGGCGCTTTCTTAAAGTTCCGAAAGTACAGCCTAAGGCTTGGACTGTTTCTGAATTTAAACTATAACACTACTTCTGAGAATGAGAGTACTGGCGTGACTACCTCGTTTCCACATATTGGGCGCCTCTCAACACAGTTCATTGTATGTTGCCGCCGCGGTGGTTCAGTGGTTATGGCACTCGGCTGCTGACCCGAAAGACGCAGGTTCGATCCCGGCCGTGGCGGCCGATCTTTGATGGAGACGAATTTCTGGAGGTCCGTGTACTGTGCGATGTCCGTGCATGTTAAATAACCCCCGGGTGGTCGAAATTTCCGGAGCCCTTCACTAAGGGGTTCCTCATAGTCCGCATCGCTTTGGGACCTTAAACCACCAGGAACCTAAGCCTAAGTTCATTGTAAGCAGTTGCGTGAGAAAACCAAAACCAGTGAAATTAGGAAGGCAAGAAAATTGCAACCTCAGAGCTATTCTCTGAGACGGGCTCAAGTTTGAAATACATAAGATATTTCCGACAGTCTGAATCTCGCATCTTTTAAGCATGAAATTGTATTGCACATTGGAATTGTACAATACTGCAGCCATAAACAAAGCCTGATTTCTTTTAAGATATAAAAGCCACGCTGGCTTTGAGGCATCCGAGCTTTATGAAAACAATGGGAAGGGCTCAAAATGGGGACGCAAACGCGGAAGGCGAAAATGGCGGAAAATACAGCAATTTTCCGTAAAAAGGCCTCTCGAACGCCCACCTGTTGGAAATCCTGAAATCGTGACATGCGACCATTGGCCACTGTAGCGGGAGACACAGTCGGTGCTTATAAGGTTCGAGGGCACCTCCGTCCGACTATTTTTACGTCGTTCGCCACACCTTCTACGGACAAGAACCTGAATGGCTCTGCACACTTAAGTGCAAGAAGTGCAGGAGAAGATGGACATCTAGTGATCTCTTCCAACCTGCGACCTCTGCTGGCCGCCACGCTCCGCACAACACATTTTCCTCATGGAACGAGTTCTTTGGTGTGCAAACAGATCGCGTTTAGACAAGGCACTTCCTACAAATCCCGTTCCCACAAAAGCAGAAGGACCAACACAGCCATCAATCCGCATATTACACAAGGTAAAATGATGGCATACATGACCATCAATTTGCGTCAAGAAGGACAGTGTCATTAATCTATCACTATAGCCGTGGCTTCCGTGTCGGCAAGCGCGAACGCTGGCAGGCCTTCAAAGGTGACCTTTTTACACATACAGGGAAAAAGGAAGCCTTTATTTTACGGAGAGCACGCAGTTATTGCCCCTGGATCTGCGTAACTTAGCCTCGTCAGCGGAGTTAGTTCGACGAAGCATGGATGACAGCGAGTGGCAACGAGGGTATGGGGCAACGGGCCACATACGGACGCTCGGCGGTTCCTTACGGATTCAGAGGCGAGTTCGGAGCAGAGACGAAGCAACTGATGCGGGCACCAAAACGGCAAAGCGTAAGTACAGGCGATCGTGCGTCGACGACTGTGGTGGGACACATATCATGGAACACTGGAGAAGAAACAAAGAGGGCGATGTCCTATCCACGCTATCGGTTGTGAAGGAGCGGAAGCGCTGAGGGAGTAAAGAGTAAAGCAGCTCGTGGATCCATTGCCCTTCGCAGGACGGCTTGTCTGGTTGCAAACAGCATATTGTGGCTTCGATATAAGTCAAAGCGTCTGTAACAGGAATGGATTCAATATAGCGGGACGCTGATTCAGTATAGGTCAGTGAAGCAACTGTAGGAACTCCATAAGAAAAAAGAAGAGATTCAACGAATCGGTTCTGAATGACCTCCTGCAAAGTTAGCGCTAGGGGCAGTGTCGTGAGTTCAGGACACCTCAGAGAGCTGAGGATCAACTCGCTGCCGCATAGAATGCTTGATCTGGCTCAGCATTAATGACTTCTGAGTCAGCCGTAAGCGCAAGAAAAAGGCGCCAGCTGGAATTGCTGAGGACGAGTGAAAATGTGTCCTAAGCAAAATTAGTTCTTGCTGTCGCATTTATTGCTGCCATCGACGAGGGTTGTATTTATGGAGAACAGCCTGTGCTAGCTGTCGTCCATACACTTCAGAATGTGGTCGATCATGGTACAAGCATCAATCGCTTGGAGAGGTCTGGAACATTTTCGCTATAATGGGTCAAGTTCTCATATGGCAGCAGCTCCTGGGCACGCTAGCGTTGCTCCTAGCACCTTCTGCACCGCTAGCTGGCTGAAGATTGACTACGTTCTGATATCGGCTGCGTGGTTCCGTAGCGACCAGTTGGAAATGCACTTCAGAAAGAAAATGACATTCCTCAATTTCACGCAGTCACCACTATTTTGTGTAATCGCTAAACCACTGATATGACGCCAACCTGTATGTAGCGCCATGGTCCGCGATATCGTTAAAGGCAGGGTACGTCTGGCGCAAAGCTCGAAAGCAGGCAGCGGAAAGTCAGTGGCTGTGCGGCCGGAAAGAGGCCGTAATCCTTATGCATGCTTCTGATCTGTAGCGTACCGCTTCGAAGCTTTAGGACGTCACAAAACTGAACCTCCACAATTGATTGGATGTTCGTGCATGAAGGAAACTAGAAATGCAAACGACACGAAGCCAAGAGAAACAAAGCAATGAAGAGCAACTCCAGGCACGAGCAGCAACGACAAGGTAGCGGTGCTTTAAAGGAAATATCTCAGGAGAAGCGCGACTAGGGCTATAGTCTGTATGGACATCTTGAACTTTGACATGCGCGGTTGATGCGCTGTTTTCCTTCTTTTGCACTTCCCCGAATGAATGTCAGTAGTTCAGCGTTGTTTGCGTTGCTTGAAGGCATTTGCGCAGGAAGAAATGAAACCATGCTCATCTTCTTAGCCATCGACAACAAAGTCGATACTGCCAACTGGGGTTCTGACGACGGACATTTCTAACCAGAAGCCCGTGCAACCGCCGGCGCACGACACTTTTTAACTGATTTAAAAATGATTTAGTTTAAATGATTTACAAACCCTAAGGAAGGGAAAGCAATCGCTTTCGTTTTTACGTATCTTCTTTTGGTATTTTTTTTTCTTGAAATGCTCTCTCACAGCTTCACTTTCTTGTGGCAATATAATAAGGAATGTGTAGGAGATCCCACAAACGGAATGTCGCTGCCTCCACCGCCAGTGAATTTTGAACGCCGGCAACGGCGCATTGTTAAAGAGGTTTTGTGCGCAGCACTGATGTCTCATGTGCGAAGCATAGGAGAATGCACAATTCGCTTACTCGGTCACCACATGAGTGGAAGTCAGCTTGATTTCAAAGCAATAAAGAAATATTACAAAAATAACACTCAGTTTCAGTGAATATAGAAAAAGACAGAAATTGCACAGTTCGGCTAAACTCAGTGGAAAACAAGGGCGAGAAACGCAGCTGGTGACCCCAGTTCAAGCAATGCAGGCGTGGTTTGAGGAATTGAACAAGGGTATAAGCATAGTTCCTGTGTTCGCGAGGCGCACGCCAGGACAATGTCTCCAGTGAGCATGGAAAAAACCTACTGCTGTAGGCATCAGTCGTAGCCGACGGGAAAAATTTATTTTTATGCGCAATTTCATTTCTGTTAAAATTTTTTCCTTCAAATATTTGTCTTTTTTTTCAAACAGATAACTGCGACACCTTGAACTATGAGATTTGTCTATTAGAGATAACAGTGTGTGGATGAAACTGACACCAGCGCCAAAAAACGCATTTTTGCTTAACACAATCGTAGAAGCATTTTGAATAAAAAAATCAAAGGAGGTCAGTTCAAAACATGCCCGTCTCCAACGGCGCGTGGATGGGCTAACTAGGCACATCATGATGTACCCAGTGAGCCACGTGCACGTGCCTAGTGAGACACGTGCACGTGTCTCAAAGAAGCGCACGCTGCGCCAAATATTTCCCGCGTGAATACGGACTTCTGAGCGCACTCCTCTGGGGTTTTTGCGACACCTTCTGGTTAAAGATAAAATGAAGAAATAAGCAGCTGTCTGGAAGCGTCCAGCAGCCAAAGATATGAAAACAAACCTCCATAGAAAGTAAAGAAACGTTTCTCAACGGTGGTTTTGAGCACTTTTTCAGTTCCTAGCAATACCAACAATGTGTATCGAGGACTTATTTCATCATTGATAGGCATATAGATTTTCCTACTTCACCTAAAAGTTTAGAAAGCTCAAGAAAGATCACAAACGGAGGGGCAACAAAAATTTATTCGGGCCTGTGAAGAAAAGACACAGAATAAACTTTGTTGTTCTTTCTTGCGCCAGACTCCCCTACAGCATTGCTGGAGTTCAGAAAAGCGAACATATTGAACAACTACCTCAGAGGTGCATGGCGTAGCCATTATCACATACGTTTTTCTCTGAAAATTACTACTAATATCTGGATGCTCGTTCAACCTATCAATTGCAGTTTCTAGCTATCGTGAAGGAGCTGGTATTTCTGCCTTTGCCGACCAATGTCAACTTCTCGACATGGCAACGTCTTAACAGAGCGGAGTCCCAAAACAAGCATTGATTTCTTTTTATGATATCAGGTGACCACATCGCTCGTGTGCCCGCGGCTGCTTAATCTGGCTGAATAGGATTGATTACATGCAATTTCAATGATTTAATCAAATTAATGTGACAACCGGCGTTAAAATTGGCCTTCACCTGACTAATCTCGATAACCGCATTGACAGTACGCATACTGGAATTTTCGACAGTTGAGTGAGGCATCTTGTATACGCATTGACCTTTAGTAACTGTGTGTAGATATTTTGTCTATCTGTAACCCAACAAGATGCAGAAAAGGGCCATCGCTCTATGTATTGCTCTATTTCACCCGAATTACATCATACACACTTTGATTCAGTGTGCCTACTCCACTAGGACCTTCTTACCCAGAAAATGCCTTCTGCAGTTTTTTCGAAACCGAATATAACCAATCTCTCTAGTACCTATTAGGGACATTAGATAATTCAGTAAGCTATTCTCTATCTCAATAAAGTGTTATTTATTAAATCCCACCTCAATATTTACCGCTCCCAGATAGCCGATAAACTCAACATAAACACATTCCAAAGTAGACAAGGTGTGATACAAACAGAGGAAGGTATGCTTGCTCCCATTACCCTCCAAACTCATCTCCTTGAGACGGAACATGCCTGCACATATGCTTCAATTGCTCCCGTCACCGCTTCACATCACTCAGTTACATAAAACATAGGAAATAGGTCGTGTGTGCTAAATACTATATGTGTTTATAAACCAGCTTTATGTTAATAGCAGTAGCGAGTGATGGCAGCAAGCGAATATTATGATCTATCGCCGCACTTCATCATGAAAACAATTTGTTGCCTTTTCCCTGCCGATATTATGCGTCAGCAGGAAGAAAAACAATTATGAGACTACGTATTATTTGATGACTTACGGATCGTAGTAGCCAAAGAAGGCTATCGGCCAATTCTTTTCCTAGTTAAACGCGCCCCGTCATATTAATCTTTGGTATCCCGCCTGGCGCAGCCATAGGATTGCAATAATTGCATTTACACGTAAGGCTACACTTCGCTAGATATCAATGAACCATTAGCCCTTTATTTGAATCCATTCCAAGTAGCAGTTTTCCATTAACGATTTCGATAAGCGGTATATCTTATAGCATGTAGTGATGGCAGCGAGACATCTATGAAGAAAGAAAGGGAAGGCTGAGTGGCTTTATTTTACCGTGTACTGCTCTCTTATCGTTTCTCATCAATTGTGCCAAGGCGGACGGGGCCGCAACCAAGCTTCGCTGTCTGCGGATAAAAATACATAACCAAAATTAGGAAGGTGCTGAAGCTTGAGCGTAAGATTATATGTTATAGCACCTTCTCCTATTTTTCTCTTTTTATTCCTTTTATTTCTCATTTCTCACTGACCACCAATACACATTCATATTACCAATCACGGTCATCGATTACAGTCGCAATTACCGATCACCAATCACAATTATCGATTACGAGTCACCAATCATTTTCTAGTCTACACTGCATTGCATACCACGCCACTACATATTCGTACACATTTCCACAATTTGTTTCCACACAATGAACCACCAGAACACCACATTCTCATTCCGTGCAATTTCTGACACCTAAATAGCATACTTATATTTGGTTTTGTTTTTTACTACTACAACATCACTACACCGCCTTCACTTGGTTCCCTTCCAACGCGCTGGAAACAACTACCCTTCGTGGCATATGCCATGCGTGCCTGCCAGGCACGCAAAGGGCCTCGGTTGGAGCCCCAATAATGGCTATCTTTTAATGGTATGCTTCTATATTCTGATCTTTCCCGGGGTTTTTTCCGACAGACGCAGGACGACAGCCGACGCCAAGTTTTCAGCAGAACGAGCTTCTTAGACTCCTTACGCTATCGGGCATTATAGAATTTGCATTCTCAATCTTCTCGTCAGGTGCTCATCAAGCGCGGTCAAACTGACTGCAAACCTGTGAGAAACAGTGAACTTTGCGCTCAGCTTCAATGGCTGCACAGACCGGACAGACGCAGTGACAGGGAGGATGACGAATGATAATGTTGACCAGGATTAAAAAAATGCAGAAGTGATCTGAGCAACAGAAGGAATGCAACACAAGTCACTTGTTTTTATTCTCATCAGTACACACACGAAGAAAATGCTCGCCGGTGAACTTGAAATAGAAACAGCGTGCTAATCATCTGTCATAGCGGGCACGAACAATCTATATTTATGCTTTTTTATGTTACAACAAATGCCCTTTAAAGATTAATTTTCTTTTTAACGGGTAACTGCATGTGGAAACTGAAACTATGTTTTTTTTTTAATGAAAGAGTGCCGTGAGGAGATGAGACAAACACCACACTAAACAAATTCCGATTTCACTGAAGGAAATAGTGAGAGAGAAAGCGCCTTGATACCAAAAAAAGACATACTAGGACAAGCCCGTATTCCCACCCTATGATCCAAGTCGAGGCAGCCAATGGCAGGCTCAATAAAGCGTCAGGGGACTCAACAAAGCGCAGCCCGCGTCTATCAGTTGTGGCGTCAAAGCCGGGTTCTAAGCTGACCGTTTGCATTTTTTCGCAACACCTTATAGATAGAGTTTGAAATTGACAGGGAAATAGCTGGCTGGCAACTTCCAAACACCTAGGATACCAACTACAAACCTTTAAATTTCTCGTAGCCCCGACAACTCGAACCTCCAGCGTCTCCCAGTTCGACCTCCATCTGCGCTTTGTGCGGCACGTATATGGATTCGCGATACAACGGACGCGGGAGGCCAGCTTTTTCTATCGTCGGCTGCCCTGCATCAAGCTACATTCGACCTCCGCTCATGCCGATCAGCCCCATCCCCGGGATCCCGAGACTCCTCGCCATTTTTACACATTCGTAAGGCTGCGTTCCGTATTAAGGACAACGTCGGGCATAAGGCCGCCCGAAAATCAACGCTCACTTGAATTTCTTCCGCAGGAGTGAGGCGGAAAACCCCATCAAAATGCTTCGTGTTTGCTTCCTACCGGTAAACAATACTTACCGTCATTTGTACAGTGACAGCATTAGAGCGCCCGATCACAGGGTTTCGCGTCATTCTAGTAGAGCGTAACAGGAAGGCAGTTGTCTTGGGAACAACTCGGAGTTTTTTACCGTGGAAGGACGAAGCAATGCCGAGAGTAAACAAACGCGTAACCGCAGGGTGGTTTGCACTGGAGCCATCCGCAGGATTGTAACCGCGGACAGCGGCACGTCAGTTTGGAGAGCACGCTCCTTGTGCTGCGGCTGCTAGAAAATGCCGTACCCGAGGACAGGTTCAGTGACAGTGGCGCCGTGAGCCTGGGTTGGACTGGAGCGTACTGTTAGTCGAAGGATGTCTGTGTGTGGAAACTTGGAAGCTGCAGAGCTGCAACTACACATCTTTGCATGTTGCCCTCAAAGTCTTTACTTGGATATATCGTGACGCGCCGCGGTGGCTCAGTGGTTAGCTCCTTCGGCTACTGATCCGGAGTTCCCGGGTTCGAACCCGACCGCGGCGGCTGCGTTTCGATGGAGGCGGAACACTAAGGCGCCCATTTGCTGTGCGATGTCAGTGCACGTTGAAGATCGCAAGGTGGTCGAAATTACTCCGGAGCCCTCCACTACGGCACCTCTTTTTTGCTTTCTCCTTTCACTCCCTCCTTTATCTCTTCACTTACGGCGCAGTTCAGGTGTCCGCTGATATATGAGAAAGATACTGCGCCATTTCCTTTCCCTCAAAACCAAGTTTTTGATATATCGTGAAAAGGAAAAGCCTCATCAGTTTTTGCTGAATATCGCATTACATAGTAGTAACCATCCTGAGTCATAAGACGGATTTAGCATACCGTATACCGTGTTACCGCTACCGTGACCGTAGCACCGGTATCCCGCCCACAGCCAACGATGCGCTGATTGGTCCCGATGTGGCAGGCTTGCGCACTGCTGCCAAGTACCTGGCGCTATCTGGCGGCCTCCAGGCGATCTGCGCTTGTGCAGTGACGGCGCAAATGCTCTCGGTACTCCGCAACGTTAACACAGTACGCGGTATGCTAAGGGTGTTTATTTTTGCGATGTATACTCACCATTCTGTCCCAACTGTGCGGCTATCTGAGTGGTCTGGTGCTGAGCGGTAGCGACAGCCTTAATCAGCTCCGCGAGAGTGTTAGAGAACCCCTAGCTTCGTGAGTCTGTCAGTGACGTGCGGGGGGTGTCCGAGTACGACCTTGACACTTTTCTGGGTGGTAATTTCAACCTATTTACATCATAGAAGAATGTCTAAAACCCAAAGTGTTTGAATGTTCGGACAAAATGTCGGAACCACTGTTCCTCATGCCCCGTGGGAAACGGTGGCTTCCCGAAAAGCGCGAGGCAGACAATCACCTGTAACGCAACGGCGGAAAGAACCCCGCGGTCGACAATGTCCGCGTCCTCAGGCTTAGAATTCAGGCGAACAGGAAGAATCACGAAAAGCTTGCTCGGATACAGGCAAGCGCAAATCAGACATGCCGTCTTATCAGACGAATAGCGAACAGGTACGCTGGAATGAAGTAGGCAAATCACTTGAGACTCGCGCAAGCCTTCGTAATCAGTAGGATTGTGCACGTGGCACCCTAGCTCAATCTCAACGCAGGGGAACGGAACAAGCTTGAAATTGCTATCCGCTATTCGTAAAATAAATAAAAAGCTGCATATAGCACTTCTTGATTCAGCACTTAAGCTCATACTTTTATCGCGACGCAACGCTAGGCAGAAGACCATAGCCTTGACAGTCCTTTGGTGTCAGTGCATAGTATTATTAGTTTCATTTCATTTCGCCAACACATATTTCTCACTGGGATACGTGGAGGACATTTCGTCTTTTCCGGCGGTTAAATAAATAGCAGTAGCATAGGCAAAGAAATTTTTTAGCATGACAACAAAATTATCTTAATTATTTTTGAAGAGGCAGGGCGTCGTATACAGCAGGTTAACACTCCTTCTTAGATACTTCCTCGACATTTGCTCATTCGAAAAGTAAGAAATCTTTCGTGATATACACCGCAAATTCAATATTTTGGTTTGAAAAACTGTAAAAAGATCGCACAGCGAGCAGCGCACTGTTCATTAGTTTCACTGAGACTGCAACAATAGTGCCACATGGTGAAAATGCAGGCGTTATCTGTGTGTAACCTCTAACCTAGAAAAGCACCGCCTGTTGCTAGCTGCCTTTCCCTTACCTAGGAAATTGCCTCCCGAACACAGCACCCTTGCCTCACCTCCACAATCCAGAAGCATCAACTACAGCCACCAAAAATATCTGTACTGCCTGTAGCACCCCCCACCAATAAACCACCTGCCTCCACACTCCACATCGTGCCAGCCACGAGAAGGCGACGCAAAAGCGGAAAAAAAGCGACGGCAAAAAATTTATTTCAAGGACAATGGGAAAGCATATGCCCTCCAGAAACACAACGAAGCAGCCACTTCTCAATAACACTCACCACCAAAAGTCATCATTTTCGGCCCTACATCTTACCTCATCTTCACCTCCCCCGTAAAAGCATTTGTTAGAGTAAAATCATCCAAGAATCCATCAAAGCTAAATCCTAAACAACCTGTCAACATTCTGTTCCCTTCATTTGCGTCTCTATATCGCATCCTCTTGTTTTTGCTGCAGATACACTCACATCAGTTAAGATGTATGAATAATCGCACTTTTTGCAGAAAGCTGTTACGGCTCTGTCTACATACCGATGGACACTCAGACATCAAGGAGTATATATCCAGACATTTCACAGCACAGTTTCTCCTCTGGCAGTCCATCACTCATTTCATTAGAAAAATTGCTTTGTGTAACCAGCACCTGTATGATGTAGCTCCGTTTAACCTATGTGTTTTGTGGCCCAGCTGTACAAACCTCATCTACTGATAGCAGACGCGTACATCCTTCGACCAGTTTTTATTAAGGCGATGTACAAAAGACAAAAGGCGCCCATCTGCTGTCGGATGTTGATGCACAGTAAAGATTCCCGAATGCTGAAAAATCTTCTGTAGCCCTTTATTTTGCTGCCCCTTTCTGTTTTCCTTATATCACTCCATCCATTTTGCCAGCTCTGGTGGTCCAGTTTTGGTCGCCAGGGTGAATTGAGGCAATGTGTGTTTTCCTTTTACTCCTGAAATAAATTTTATTTACAAGGCGACGACCTCATGTAGACAACGACCTTTTTAGGACCTGTGGTTGTCCCCTCCGTTTATAGCAACAACATCGGAGTTTCGGTCCAGTGCTTCGCCTACTTAAGCTTATCTTGACGTGATGGCTTTGCAGGACTTCCGCCTCATCCTACGTCCAAGGGCTTGCCGCTCTTTATGTCATGTGTTTTTTTCACTGCCTTCTGCAGAACTTTGGTGCTCGATGCGTCTAGCCCGACCTTTATCCGCACATGGCAACTTTAAATTCGCAACAAGACGTCAGCGGTCCGGCCAGTGCTCTCAACCTTATTGTCGTGGCTGATTCGCTACTCGGCGCCTCCAGGATATACACACTCACCCTGCTGCTTCCTTTACTTTCTCCTCCGCTGAAGTTGCAGCATGTGCGATTGCTTCATTCTGACGGCCAGTACTAGGCCTACGCACGGTACATTTATTTTAACGGAGAGCCGTCTAAAGGAAACGTGATGAAATTTGTTGCATTATCCTCGAGATTTGATAATAAGGCTGAGTTCGACGCATACTATAGAAAGAGAGAAAAACAGAATTAAACGTTGAAAATGCAGATATTTGACCGGGTGAGGACTCATGGTGGCCAAGAAGCGCAATTTCAGAACACGCGCACCGCCGCTTGAATGTCATGTTTTCATTGAAAACCAGTTCATCAAGCTCTTAACCTTGTCTTTGAACAGTGATTTTTACTTGAAAATAGAAGTCGAAAAGTTTTTCACTAAGCCTTCGACGGCGGATCAATGTCCATAAAAGAGCCCTGTCACCTTAATTGCATTCTCCGTGACTCAGTGGTAAATGGCAGCGTTCGGCGGCAGCGGTCTGCTAGTCTTAAATACAGAGGTCTCGAAGGTATGCGGCTTCGTGCCTTGCTGTAGTTCTGTGGCAATTTCGAGGCTATCTTCGTCGTGTATATTATACAGGTTAGCATCGGGAGTGGTTGTGGCTTCCCTGTTTTTGAGAAACATGAATAGCGTTATCTGGAGGGTCTTCTGAACAGCGGTGTTTTTAGCGAACACTGCACAGATCTTGATGAAGTCCTAACCCATGTGCTGCGCAGTGATATACAAGGTATGTGTGTTTGCTTGGTTCTCCTTTAAACGCTCTGCAAGACCGCTGGTCTGTGAATTGTACGTAGTTATTTTTCAGTTAGCAACATGCGATGGATTCCCAGCCGGCAGAGCAGATGGCCTGGCTATCAATAACAGAGTGCTGTTCATCTGTTGTTGATGAAGATTTCACTGCAGGGGGGTCGTGCCGCATGATAATTTACTTAAACTTTCGTGGCCTAAGTTACAATTCTCTTCCTCAGAGCATTTCCTTCGGTGTATAGACTCATATATTCAGTCGATTATTTTAACGCCTTTTTGTGAATGTTGAGATCATGAAATTGCCAAGTGAGTTCATTCTGATGTGTGTAAAATTTATCTTGAATTTTGGGATCGACTTTATACGTTCTACATTCTTGGACGGTGGTATTTTATGTCGTTGTTAGTCACACCACGTTTCTACATACCGTACGACATCGGGATATCAACATAGCAGAAAACCTTTCTAAAATTCGGCATAATTTTCGAGTAAATCTTCGATGGCCAGCGGTCAGTTGGCCATGCCAAGCTTACCTATATTCTTCTCGAAGGCTCGGAGAGACGACAAAATACGCTTTCGAGGGAGCAAAGCTCTACGAAACGATAAGGCACACGACAGAACGATGTCTTCAGATGGTTTAGCGAAGCTCACTGAAGTATTTCTATTATGATAGCGGGGTACGCGATATAATTTTCTGATTAAATTTTTTCTCCATAACATCATCACAATTGTTATATTGCAAGAATTTTTGATTCTTCGACATACATGAAATGCAGCGGCATTTAATGGCACGCTGTGCAGGAAAGCAGCGAAGCCAGCACTTGTATCTCAAGCGGGCAAAAGCAGCTCTAACCTTTTCTGAAGAACAGCTCAAGTATGCTCAAAACAATATTGCCTGCATCGCTGTTTGATATTTCTGCTCGGCTGATGGCGGTTGGCGGCCGGTTTTCCCACCTTCAGTTGCTTCGAATTTCAAAAAAAAAAAAAATCCGCTCCCACACAGATATGGGAGATTGCGAGTAGGATACAATGTCTTGTTCAGGAAATTTTGATGCCGTCTGGGATGCAAAACGCAGGCCGTTTCAGGGAACACTGAATAATTTACAAAAATTGAATTTTTAGGTCAAAATATGGCTTTTGTGGCATAGTACTGCCAGTGTTGGCGGGCACCAGAAAACCGGTGACTCGTTTTAAGTAGTGAGCTGTTCAAATAATTTTTAGTAATTAACTTTTTATATATTGGAGTTAGGCGCATGTTTCAATTAGAGGTATGTAGCCGGTCGTTAGTGATCGCCCAATTAGGTTTTAGAATTTAAAAGCCCGATTATCTCCTGCGCGGCGGCTGGAAAAAAATTTGCCTGCATAGTTCCAAAATACATGCGCTTTCGAAAAGCATGAAGACAAACCAACGTTTCTAGTGCATGTAACTAGAACAAAAAAGCAAAATTTTGCCTAGCCACAGTGCTGAGGATTATCGGGTTTTCGAAAATTGAAAAATTGATATGGCTATTACTAACGACCGGCTACAAGTTTCTGATGGCAACTAGGCGCCTAACTGTAGTAGTTAAAAATTTATTATAAAAAATTAGTCAACCATCTTACTGCATAAAGCGATTCGCCGGTTTTCTTGTGTCCGCAAACACTGGTAGTATTATGATGAAGAGCCGTATTCTTACCTGAAAAAACAAACGAACAATTGTTTAGCATTACTTAGTCCTCCCTGAAACACCCTGGGCAATTAAAGTCATGTGCCACAATTTCCCGTGATTGCAGTTTTACCAATTCTTTTTGCTCAGGAGAACCAGGAGTCCAAGCGCTCTATGGATGGGAAGTAGAGATTGACCAACTGCGCTTATATGGGGCATCAATACACTAGCGCTGTCGCGCCACACTCTTAAGTTGGAACTCCGACAGAATGAGCAGCAACAGAAAATGCTATCGCATTCGAACGATCTACCACGGATCACCTAAAATTTTAGTTTGGTTTGGTTTGGTTTTTAGTATTTAACGTCCCAAAGATACTCCGGCTATGAGAGATGCCGCAGTGAAGGGCTGCAGAAATTTTGATCACCTGGGGATCTTTAACGTGCACTGCCATCGCACAGCGCACGGGCGCCTTAGCGTTTCGCCTCCATCGAAATTCACCCTCCGCGGCCGCAATCGAACCTGCTTCTTTCGGGTCAGCAGCCGGGCGCCACAAGCGCTGATCCACCACGGCGGCCAATAGTTTTAGTGCTAAAGCACTACTTCACTAGCAGCCCTGAAATGGGCGATAATTGTCCGAAGCCTCACAGATGCCTGCAGGAATAAAATAAATATTGTGCTAAGTGGGTTTCCAACCCGCTTCGCTGGATACTGCAGAGATTAGCTTCGCTGGCCACTTCACGAGAGCACTGTGCTATCGCCACAAATGTTTACGCCTCGTGTTAAAATGTTAGCCTTCCGCGCTGTGAAATTAAAATTCAGCCAGTTTTCTGGCCGCGCAATTTTATCACGGATAACCGAGCTTCTTTTCTAAAAATGTCTTTGTTCGCCCCTACACAAAGTATGCCACATACAGAAGCGTGCGTTTAAATGAATTGCAATCAAGGCAGTATTTGTCTAACTTTTGTAATTGAAAATATCGAACACTATAATAGCGACATGAAATGCTAATGTCGGGATATATTAATTTTGAACAACACTCTTTTTCTGCATCATGCTTGTGCTTTCATGTTCAGAGCGAGGGTGTCTGATTAATCCTTAGTAGAATCAACATTTTCGAGCTTTTTCATAGATTATGACAAAAAATAGGTAGTCGTTAAGACCAAATAAAGACTACTAATGACATTAGATTCTCATTTCATGACTAAGAAAGTGTGAGGAATGTGCTGGTCATGAGTTGTGACAATCCATGCCACTAATTCCTGCAAACCGAAATAACTAGTCCTGACGGGAACCCAATGCAACATAGTTTTAAAATCATCACTTTTCCAGTTTATTTGTCACTGTCATAAAAAGCATATATCTCCCAAGGATTTCTAACTGTTCTGTCATCACAGTCGCCTAATGTGAAAAAGATATATCTAGAAGAAAGCAGTTATATTTATTAAAACATAAAACCTCTAGTGTACCATTTTGCTTTGCCTCAAGCCCAAAAGAGACAATGCACAGGGGCCATACAACACGCGCATTTCGAATTAAGATGTTATTCAATGTGGTAAGACAGAGCTGAAAGTTGGCTCCTTGGATATCTATGCAATCTTTCAGACCCTAACGGAATGACACGATAGTCTAAAAAACTTGGAGGCTTTCGGTTGTGACGCCGGCAATGAGGCACTAAGATTATTGTGACGCTGGCCGGGCGCTGGCCCGCAGCACTGGTAGGCGCTTACACAACCCGTGTCTGGCTCCAGTAGTAGTGCACTGGGACCCGATCAACCCCGGGTTTTCCACGCCTCCGGTGATACCCAAGAATCGCGATGTCTGGCCTTAGCAGACGTAAACACGCACCGTGAACGGCTGACGAACCATTCGAACCAAACGAGAATCGCAGCCAACAGCTGCGTAAAGCAATGCCACGCAACTGCTCAGGGAAAGAAAGCGTGGGCGGGCTGCGGATGGGAGGACCAGAGGCTGGGCGGTGATTGTGGATAAGTTTGAACAGAGCTGCAACTCTGCGCGGTCGCAAGTTCAGAGCTCCCGTGGTCGCCCGAGGGCTCCGCGTATTTTCGGGCAGTATAGAGTGCGCGGCTTGGCCATTCATAACGGCTTGTGAGCCATAAGTTTGCCGTGCGCGGAAACGCAACTCTGTGGCCTACCACATGCCTTATATTTTTTGTTACTGAAAAATGTACCAAGAAAATATATCACTCTTATTGAACACGAGCATCGTCTTGTCAAACTTCTAGTCGAAGCCGCTCTCTTCCGCGATCGCACCGACAACGAAGACTACCGAATAACAACAGAAGATTACCCTTTGCTAAACACATTCGTAAAGGAGGTAATCTGATAGCATTTGGGTCGCCTGTACCGCTCCTTTGAAACGTCTGGGGTGGGCCAATTTTCAAATTTTTGGGGCCCTGAGATTTTTCAAACCTACCGGTGCCCTATTATTGATCCACTGGTTTTCATGTGGTGCTAATGGTGTCATCAAACTCTCAATCGTATTCAGGGATCATGGGGAGTAAAGTCATCATCATCATCAGCTTGACTACGCCCACTGCAGGGTAAAGGTGTCACCCATGTCTCTCCATTTAACCCTGTCCTTTGCCAGCAGCGCCCACTGTGTATCCGTAAACTTTTTAATTCCATATCCCAACTAGCTTTCCACCGCCACTCTTACTGCTACCTTCACCGTGGATACGTTGACACCACATGATTTGCCACCAAACCTGTAACATTGCAGATAGGTAGTCATAAGAGGTAAGACACCATCTACGTGCAAATGAATACACAGATATCCAGCAACATAATTGCGCCAGCTTCAAAATTTTCTTACCATCACCACATCATCATCATCATCATCATCATCATCATCAGCCTTACTACGCCCACTGCAGGGCAAAGGCCTCTCCCATGTCTCTCCAATTAACCCTATCCTTTGACAGCTGCACCCACCCTTTGCCTGCAAACTTCTTAATCTCATCCGCCCACCTAACCTTCTGCCGCCCCCTGCTACGCTTACTTTCTCTTGGAACCCACTCCGTTACCCTTAAAGACCAGCGGTTATCTTGCCTTCGCATTACATGCCCTGCCCAAGCCCATTTCTTTCTCTTGATTTCGACCAGGATGTCATTAACCCGTGTTTGTTCCCTCACCCACTCTGCCCGCTTCCGATCTCTTAACGTTATACCTATCATTTTTGTTTCCATGGCTCGCTGCGTTGTCCTTAACTTAAGCTGAACTTTTTTCGTTAGTCTCCACGTTTCTGCCCTGTAGGTGAGTACCGGTAAGTTTATGCTGTTGTACACTTTCCTCTCGAGGGAAATTGGTAAACTGCCACTCAAGATATGCGAGAATTTGCTAATGCGCTCCACCCCATTCTTATCCTTCTAGTTAACTCCCTCTCATGATCCGGATCAGCTGTCACTACGTGCCCTATGTAGACGTATTCCGTCACACTTTCTAGGCTCTCGCTGCCAATTGTGAACTGTTGTTCTCTTACTAGGCTGCTGAACATTACCTTGGTTTTCTGCATGCTAATTTTTAAACCCATCGATCTGCTCTGCCTGTCTAACTCATTGATCATGATTTGCAGTTCACCTAATGAGTGACTCAGCAAGGCAATGTCATCAGAAAATCGCAGAGTATTTAGGTATTCTCCATTTATTCTTATTCCCAACTGTTCCCACTTCAGGCCTCGAAATACCTGCTGTAAACATACGGTGAACAGCATTGACGAGATCGTGTCTCCTTGCTTGACGCCCTTCCTTATTGAAATTTTATTGCTGACTTTATGGAGGACTATAGTAGCTGTGCTGTTGCTATATATATATCTTCCAGTATTTTGAAATAAGGCTCTTCTACCCCCTGATTACGCACTGACTGTATGACTGCTGATGTTTCCACTGAGTCGAATGCTTTCTCGTAATCAATGAAAGCTATATATAGAGGTTGGTTATATTCTGTGCATTTCTCTATTACCTGGTTTATAGAGTGAATATGATCTATTGTGGAATATCCTTTACGAAAGCCTGCCTGATCATTTGGTTAATTAATGTCTAACGTTGCCCTGACTCTATTAGCGATTACCTTAGTAAATACTTTGTAGGCAACGGATGGTAAGCTGATAGGCCACTAATTTTTAAAGTCCTTGGCGTCTCCCTTCTTATGAATTAAGATAATGTTTGCATTCTTCCAAGCTTCTGGTACAGTCGAGGTCATAAGGCATTGCGTATACAGGGTGGCTAATTTTTCTAGCATGATGTCCCCTCCATCCTTCAACAGATCTGCTGTTACCTGATCCTCCCCATTCTGCTTTTCCCCTTTTCATTGCTTCTAAGGCTTTCTTTACTTCATCTTTCGCTACTGGCGGACAGACGCATTGCTGTGCACTACTGTCTTTCTCATTAACGCTCTGATTACATATTACATTGGCTACTGTACAGGTCTGTGTAGAACTCTTCGGCTACGTTAACTATCTTATCCATATTGCTAATGACATTGCCCTGGTTGTCTCTTAATGCGTACATCTGGTTTTTACCTATGCCTAGTTTCCTCTTCACTGTTTTTAGGCTACCTCCGTTCTTTATAGCATGCTCAATTCTCTCCATATTAAAGTTCCTTATGTCGGCTACCTTGCGCTTATTTATTAACTTTGATAGCTCCGTTAGTTCTATTCCATCGGTAGGGTTTGATGCCCTCAAGTTTTGGCGCTTCTTAATCAGATCTATCGTCACCTGAGATAGTTTCCCGGTATCCTTTCGAACTGTCCTACCGCCTACTTCTACTGCGCACTCCGTAATTATTGATGTCAGATTATCGTGCATTGAATGAATATCAAGAACATCTTCCTCAGTAAAAGCCAAATATCTGTTTTGCAGCGCTATCCTAAACTCTTGTGCTTTCCCTATTACGGCTAACTCGTTAATGGTCTTCTTCTTCACTACCTCCTTCCGTTCCCTCTTCAAGTCTAAGCTAATTCTAGACCTTACCATTCAGTGGTCGCTACAACGCACCTTTCCGAGGACGGCCACATCCTGAATGATGCCAGGTTTAGCGCATAGTATGAAGTCGATTTCATTTTTAATCTCACCATTGGGGCTCTTCCAGGTCCACTTCCTATTTTCTCGTTTGCGGAAGAAGGTATTCATGATCCGTAAATTATTTCTATCCGCGAATTCGACTAATAACTCTCCCCTACTATTTCTAGAGCCTATCCCATAGTCACCTACCGCGTGGTCGTCAGGCTGCTTCTTGCCCACCTTCGCATTGAAGTCGCCCATCAGTAAAGTGTACTGCGATTTTACTTTATTCATTGCTGATTCTACGTCCTCATAGAAACTTTCAACGGTCTGGTCATCATGGCTGGATGTGGGTGCGTAGGCCTGCACCACTTTCAGCTTGTACCTACTATTCAGCCTAATTACTATAGCTGCTACCCTCTCGTTAATACTGTAGAACTCCTCTACGTTGCCAGCTATATACTTAATAATGAGGAATCCCACACCTTGTTCTCGTCTATCCTCTAACCCGCGATAGCACAGTATGTGTCCGTCCTTTAGTACTGTATGCGCCTCACCTGTCCTCCTAACTTCGCTAAGCCCTATCATATCCTACTTAATTCCCGCTAGTTCTTCAAACAGCACTGCCAGGCTAGCCTCACAAGCTAAAGTTCTAGCGTTACACGTTGCCAGGTTCAGATTCCAATGGCGGCCTGTCCGGAGCCAGAGATTCTTAGCACCCTCCGCTGCGTCACAGGTCTGACCGCCGCCGCGGTCAGTTGCTCTGCAGCCGCTTGGGACTGAGGGCCGAGAGTTAATTGGTTTGATCATAGAAGGTTGTGGCCAAGTACTACTACACCAGGGTGACCAAATCCTGCTCTCGTGACAGAGTGCGTGGTCGATTCTGGTCACCGACATCAGGCCGCACTCCAGGCCTGGTTCCATCACCTATAAGACATCTTATCAGACTACGAACGCTATCCATCTGCTAAACGTAGAGCACTCCATATGCTGCTCTTTGCCGCGATTGGGGAACTACTGCATGCATGTACTCGTGCCTCAAGACTCGCGCAGCCTTTTTTCTTATCGTCTGTGACACGCGGTGCCAACATTCTGCGCAACGTTAAAACACTTCTTCGAGCTTCTGCACGAGCCTGTGTAGGAGTTGTAAGCATGAATAGGGATGGGCGTGGTTGCACTCCTATTATCAACAAAGAACAAACGCTCGGGAGGTCAACCTTCGGAATGACATCTTACCCGAACCAAAGCGCACTGATCTTTGGATAGCGGGTTAATGCGATGCGGTTGTTATTCGTGTCGATACGCCTTGCCGTTTTTTCATAGCTTGCATTTTGTTCATCAGAAAAGCGTCTCACTTAGTCATAAATCCTTCTATACAGGCTATATTTACTGAAGTCAGGCCTTGTCCGGAAGTCTTTTTTAAGAGTCAGCTAAAATTCGTCCTAGAAGAACATAGAATCAGCGCGAATTACGATGGTATGATCGAGAAAATTCAGCGAACATAGGAGACAAGTCTCTGGCGTCTGTCCATCTTGACGGGTATACTCTTGATGTGCGGGGTTTTGAAAAGTAACTTCTGGGAGCATGCTTTTACCTCTGCTTAACTGCCTTAAATACACCATTGAAAAGAAACCCTCGCTAATGCGGCGGGTCCACCTGTAGAGGATATATTGCCGCGATCATTTGTAGTATTTGTTCATTCTTCAGAGCCGCCGCCACGCCGCTGTCGGATTTTGTGGATGCAAGATGCGACCAGATTTTCTTGATTGATCGCTACGCGTTAGAGAAAATTCCATTACCTTTGCGCACTTGATGTGAAAAGTTCGCTATCAGCTTTGAATTGAGCGCGGCAGGGAGCGGCGGGCATTCTGTTCTACGACCGCCGAGCACGCTTGTTGCTACACCGCCGCTGAGTGACTTAGTTCATTGTGGGCATAATTCTCCAACATAAAGTGTTTTTTTTGTTTAGAAGCCTTTTTAGCTGTCTTTCTGCTCTCTTGCAGTCACTACCTCATGAAATCTCTTGGAGGTGTTGGAAAGCCGTCCATGTACCGGAAAGTACCTTCAAGTCGTGACTCCAGCCCTCTGCGCTTCGCACCGGAGGACAAGCCAGCCATTATCCGTTGCAGCCGACGTACGTCTCCAGGGAGAGCAGCCTGAGCCTGAGCCTTAGTGAGGGAAAGCAGCCCTGCCGGACCAAGCTCGACAATGAAAAGACGCCGCAGCGCCAAGCGTGCCCTCTACAAAGACGCTAATTCTGATGGTCCTGCAGCAGCCGCGAATGCCGCGATCATTCAGTGGCTCCCACATGAAGACTCCGAGGAACTGTTGGACCGATTTGAGCGCATTGCATCGTTCAACAGTTGGTAGGATACGTCTAAGTTAGGGCATACATTTTTCTCACTAGAGGGCTCAGCACGCACGTTGGCAGTTGACAGCCGTGCGGTGCGGACGCTTGTCTCGGTGCTCTTCGGATTACGCGTGGTGACCGGGACCCGACGGACGGACGACTGCGAGAGCGCGTGACTACGACAAATCTATGTGTTATTTCCTTTAATATTTTGAGAGTTTAAATTTAGGCTAGTTTTAGATCTGGGCTAGTTAGGTGAAGTGCTCGCGAAAGAGCAGGTCAGTGACCTAACGGCCGGGCCTTTTCCGGCTGACACCTATAGATCTGCAGGGCTCACTTGTGAGCCAGGTAGTTAGTATTCCCTTCGTTAGTAGAAGACAGGTAGTTAGTATTTCTTTCTAGGTGACTGGCTTTAGCGGTAGGCAGAATTTGATTTGAACACGTGATTGCAAGTCTTTTCTTTTTCTTTTAGGGCATTTTGTGGTAGGAATAGAGTGCTGCTAAGACAGTCAAGCAACTGAAGGTTAAATGCAAGGAGTGTGAGACGTTGGTGAACCTGAAACAAACGCGGTTCGAATCTGTAGAGGAAGCCTAAGGCGCGGAATTTATGTGCAAATGCTGCGTATTAGGTGCACGCCTGGACAGGGCTGAAGAAGCAAACACCAGCCTAGCGCTACTTATGGATGCCCTAGAAAAAGAGCTGCAGGTAGAGAGGGCAGAGAACCGCAAACTCCAAGAGGAGCTTAGGGAATTGTTGAACGCAAAAATGGCTGACACCGCCAAGCGAAGCGACATTGGCGGACATTCCAGCGCCAGCCATGTGATGGGGCCTGCGCTGGCATGGACAGCGATAAGGAGTTAGGTCAGGCGGGTTCAGACAGGAACAGCTACGCACACGTGGAAGCTAGGAAGTCTGTTGGAGATGGAGAAAAGGGGAACAAGATAACTTCCAGGAATTGGGTCGCAGCCACAGATAAGAGGCGGAATAATAAACCGGAAGTTAGGATGGAGGAAGCGAGTACCCAAGTACTTATCGGTGGTGACTCAAATATGAGTAGGTACAAAAGAACTATAATGGAGCGTGTAAAGGGTGATAAGCGGGTAGCATTCGGGGCATTCCCAGGCAGGAAAATGGACGCAGTACTGAAACAAAAAACGATCTTTCTAAGAATGTTGAAGAGCACAATTTGGTAGTGCTAGCGACGGGACTAAATGATGTCTTGAATGGTGAAGCCGCAAAAGTAGTGCAAAGATTAGCGGAGGGCGTTGACGATTTAACGGCGATAGCACAGCAAGTCCAGATCGTGGTGTGCACATTGCCGGAAGTGCAAGAACGGAACGGAGAAATTGCCAAGGACGTTGTGGCTGTTAATCGGGAGATATGGAAGTTAAGCCAGGAGAAATTATTTGAAGTGGCAGACATAAACAGGGAAGTGCATAGAGCTGGCTTTGGCGGAGGCTTTTTACGAGATGGCATCCACTTTAATAGAAGGCTAGGAGCCGAGATCGGGTGGCGCCTGGCAGGCCGGGCAGTAGTTTTTTTAGGGGGTCCACAGTGGCTCATGGCATAGGGGTAGGTAGAAGCAAAGTAGAAAGTAAGCAATGTAGGCTGACGCCAATAAAATGCCAACTAGGAGGTCCATGAAGAAAACTACAAAAAGAAGTTTAACACTAGGATCAGGTACATAAACATGCAAGGCGGTAGAAAGAGAGCGAAGTGTTTAGAGATAGAACAACAGTTGGAGGACGAAGAAGTAGGTGTATACGCGCCATGTGAGACACATCTCAGAGATCAAGAAGACCCACCATGTATTGATGGCTACGTCTGGGAAGGGAGCAACAGAACAAAAACGGAGAGGGGAGAGGAGGTGTAGGTATGCTGATACATCATGGAACAAATTAACAAAGAATAAAGTCAACTTGCAAAGAACATGTCTGGGTATCAGGTACAATTGCCGGTAAAAGGACATGGCTAGGAGTAGTTTATTCTGGAACCGGGAACAAATGCAGGCAAGAGGACACGGATCTAGTTAAGTGTCTCAATGACGATATAGAGCAGTTTGGGGAAGGCGCCAATATTATTCTGTTGGGGGGCATGAATGGCCACATCGAGGATCTGGAAGGATGCACAGAGTATAACAAGAAGTTGATGCTAGACTTCTGTGAGCGACACAAACTAGTTATTGTAAAGAGAGAAACTAAGTGTGAGGGACAAATCACGTGGGAATCCCGTAACAGGCAAACGACCAATGACTACTGCTTAATCTTGCAGGAGATGTATAGCAAGCTCGCAATGATGGAAATATACGAAGAGGGGAAGTACAGCCTCGGTAGTGATCATAAGCGTATTAGTCTACAGTTTGGAGCCATGCTCAAAAGAGAAATGAAGGGGAGTCAAACAGAGTGCGGAGAATTAAATGACGAACAAAAAGCGCATATGGCGGCGTGCATAGAAGAATCAATAGAGACACATCCCATGGAAAAGTGGGATTAAAATAAGTTAGAACTCCTCATTAGTACAAAAATAAAACAAGTAAAAGGAGTAAACCGCTGGACAGGAAAGAGGAAGCCACGAAGTTGGTGGAATAAGGAAATCAGGGAGGCCATCGAACAACGACGGCTGGCATCACGGGAACACAGAGAAGCAAAGAGGGCACAGTTATCTGAAGAGAAAATAGGCCGAAAATGGGAATCTTATCGACCAAAGAATCAGGAAGTGCAGGTCCTCGTCCAGGCCAAAATAAAGCAGTCCTCTGATCGCTGGCTGGCTTAAGTTCGCGATGCATCTAAAGGGGGGCCAAGAAAATTCTTGAAACATATAAGCTGGCTGGGCAAAGCGAATCACAAGAAGCGGCAACAGATTCATCATGCTGAAGGAAAATATTTAGAGGGAGATGACACTGTGAACAACATTTCATGAGTTATAGCTGAGTCATTTAAGAAACACGACAGAGTAATCACCCCAAATGATGGAGCAACACAGTAACGCACAATAAAAAACAGCGCGGAACTGACGAATCTTAACTGGAAAAAGGCAGAAGCAATTCCAAGATGTACTTCAGCAGGGAGCGACGAAATCTCAATCAGGCTAATTAATGAACTTGGCCCAAGAGGCAAGGAAACGCTGATAAAAGTATTGGAAGCAGTCATAACGAATCAGCAAATTCCGCACAGCTGGAAACAGAGTAAATGAATTTCATTTATAAAGGAAAAGGCAATAAGGCGAACACAAAATCCTTCCGACCAATTACGATAACATCAGTTACATACAGGCTGGCGATGCAGGCAGTGAAAATAAAAATGCAGCCATGGGTAGAAAGTAACAGTATACTCGGAGAACTTCAAAACGGGTTTAGAAGTGGTAAGCGCTTAGATGATTGCCTGTTCGTGCTTACCCAATGCATAGAAATAGCTAAGGCTGAAAACAGACCTCTGTATTTAGCCTTCGTGGACATAAGCGGTGCATACGACAACGTCAATAGGGAACTCCTGTGGAACATATTAAAAGGTGAAGGTGTCAGTCATTAGGTACCTAATTTTCTACAGGAAATATATCGAGAAAATGAAGTTGAAATAACATGGGGAGGAATTAAGAATACAACAACTGTCCAGATACACAGAGGATTAAGGCAAGGTTGTCCTCTATCAGCGCTGCTGTTCATGCTTTATTTGATAAGTATGGAAAGAAACCCACAATGAAGTAATCTAAGTTATGATCTGTCATACACATTAGGCGGAAAGGTTGTTGAGCAACGACTACAGTGTTTAATTTATGTGGACGATATTGTACTGTTAGCAGATAGCCAGGAAGATTTGCACATTTTGGTGAATTGCTGTGGAGACGAAGGAGACAGTCTAGGTTTCAGTTTTAGCGCATCTAAATAAGATGTGATGGTTTTCAATGGCGCAACTGATCAAGAGCTTACAATACAAGGCCATGAATTAGCCTGAGTGGCCGAATACAAATATCTCGGGGTACGGGTAAACAACGGGCTTATGTACACAGAAAAGGACGAACATTCTCTAATAGCAATAGGGTGAAGAGATGCCAGGATAATGAAACATAGGGCATTGTGGGGGTACAACAGGTATGAAGTCGTCCTCAGAGGTACTTGGAAAGGAATAATGGTGCCGGAGCTTGCTTTCGGGAATCCGGTTCTATGCTTAAGGGCTGAAGTTTAGTCGCAATTCGAAGTAAACCAGAGAACTGTCGGAAGATTAGGACTAGGTGCCCACGGGAAAAACACAAACGAGGCAGTACAGGGGAATATGGGCTGGGCAACGTTTGAAGCACGGGAAGCTCAGAGTAAAGTACTATACGAATAACGCCTGAGGAAGTTGGATGACAACAGGTGGGCAGCTAAGGTGTTTAAATACCTGTACAGAAAGAGCGTTGACACACAGTGGCGGAAACTAACTAGAAAGCTTGCCAGTAGGTTTGCTAGAGGCGAGGAAGGAGAAAGAAAGAGCATTAAACGACAGGTTAAAAGCGTCGAAGATAAAAACTAGATAGATTCAATGTAAAAGAAGCATAGTGTAGAACTATATCGATGCTGGAAAAGGCAGATCAGGAAGGAAACGTTTTATGATAACTCAAGAGGCAGTGCCCTCCTCTTTGAAGCTAGGTCAGGGTGTCTTAGAACGCGCACCTAGAGAAAAAAATTTAACGAAGAAGATGACACATGTGCTGTGTGTGGTAAATCTGTAGAAACAATAGAACACCTCACCCTAAAATGCGATGGTATCCATCCCGATGTCGATGCAGGCACAGTCACTCTTCCTGAAGTTTTAGGGTTTAGAGATAACAATAGTCATGTGAATAAATCTGCGGTGGAAATTAGCAAAAAGTGATTGCAGGATTGGTGGCACAAAAGCAGAGAGGTGACATAAGTTTTAAAGTGTAGGAAGACTTGTTTTATAGGAAATGGCGAATTGTATTAACAACTACAGCAGAGTAAACAATAATAAAGGAAAAATTCTGAGCATAGTGGCAACAACCACTGCCCCGTTTCAAAGGCGACGCTCCTACCTTCCATCCATCCATCAAAAAAAAACACGAGTCTTCTCTAACGACATGGGGCTATTCAAGAGGGAACTTTTGAAGACAATCACATCAGTCGTGAGGAAAGAAAGAGCCGAAAGAGCCTCGAGTCCAGGATCGAGCCTCTGAACAAGCCCGTATGCAGTTACGTGGAAGAAATGAAGCGCCTCTTTCGCCATGATGATCCCGATACGACTCACTAAAAGAAAGGTCACTTCTTAATGCGCGGCGTAAAAGAAGAACTCTTTGGCAGCCTTCTTCGCCAGCCGCCAAAAACAGTAGATGAATTCATCCAAGAAGCCTGCACCATCAGGAAGACCGTCGACGTGCGGACTCGGCAGCACAACCTCTCTACTTATGTCTCCACAATTCGTCCGGACGCGATGACCGCCACCAGCGATAGCGTGCAGGAAGTTATACGCGAAACCTTCCGCGAGGAGCTATGACGATTGCTGCCAACTTCCTCACAGCCCCAAGCAGCGACTCTCATTGGTGTGGTACGGAAAGAAATGCAATAGGCACTTGGCACCGCGACGCCCAGAGAATCCCAGGCCATGATCCACGCCGCTGTCGTGCGCACCCCTTAGCCCCAACGACACCCCCTAGGTCCTCTCCGATATGAACGACTTGTTTCAGAATGCCGCCTAACTGCGCCCTCCCACCCAGACTACGAGCGACGCTCAAGCCCAAGGAAATGCTACATCCGGAGGACTTCCGAAAACCGGCCGTTGTTGTTCCGTTGCGGTGAGGCCGGCCATATTCGCGTCCCTGCGTGTAGCGATGTATCGTTCGTGGTTCTGCCAGTGACGCACCACGACCACGCTTCTGCCAACGTCCGCAAGAAATCTGCGAATACCTTTGTCGAGGGGACTACGCGTCGAACCGCCTTTCACGCTCACAACCACCGTCAGCCTCGCGCTTTGCGTCGCCACGCCGCAGCTACGCAGCCGCAGTACAAGGGAGATACGTAGGGGAAACTCAACACAGCAACTTGTGGAGGTTAGGTTGCTTACGGGCGAAGCGTCGAAGATCTTCCAACGACCTTGAAGCCGCCGCCCCCGACACGCCGATGCCCCATACAATGGCAACCTCCACCACGACGCGAACCTCCTTCAAAACGACGCCACAAAGTAGAAAAACTTTAACGACATGCCCTACCCGTAATTCATAAACCGAACGATGTCGTGACCAATTATCTGAAAAAAAATAGCTCCACTAAGCTCTACACGGAGCAAAAAGTTGTCTTGAAGCATAGAATCCCAATGAAACCACCGAAGGTGTCTTCAAATCCCAAAGGGAGCAATTGTGCACAATGCGTCTGAAATTTGTAAAGGTTTAGCAGTCGGGAACTATATCTAAAGCGGTTTCTTTGTCTGTATTAAACGTCTTGTAGTCGTAAATACTTCACAACATCAGGAATATTTCTAAACGGGCATTATATATAGACCTGTTTCTTAATTTCTTTATGAAATGACTTGTAGTCGCAAATGTCATGAAATGGCATAAAACGGTTGCACTGTCAGACGTACGGGCTATGAGCAAGAACCAAGTCTCTGAAAATGATCGGAGGCATCGATTGCATTTCTGGATTGTACAATACTCTCCAGACAGCCCGTAGTTGCCAGGCAGTTCTGGAGTCATTTCAATGCATTAAATGCAGTATCCTTATCTATTTTAGAACGCAGTTGTCAAGTATACGCTGCACCAGTGCCGATAGTTGTGCAGAGCGTTAGTATTAGTCCTTGTATAAAGTATTTGCGGAAACAGGCACTCACCATGGCAAAGACGACACACACACACACACAAGTGGCAAAATACTTTTTGCCTCTTAGCACTTGTATGTGTCTGCCGTCTTCGTCGTAGTGGAGTTATTTCGACGGTTCATTGATGACAGCGAGTGGCAACGAGGGAAGGGGGCAACGAGTCGCGTACTGACGCTCAGCGGTTGCTTGCGGATTCAGAGGCGAGTTCGGAGGAGAAACGAAACAACTGATGAGGGCACCAAAACGGCAAAGCTTTAGGACGGGCAACCATGCGTCGAAAGTGGCTGTGGGCCACATGGCCTGGGACACTGAAGAAGAAACAAACATGACGATGTCCGATCCGCGCCATGAGATATAAATCTGCCAAAACGCTGAGGGAGGAGGGACTGGTGCTGCTCGTGAATTCGCTGCCCTGCTCAGGATGGGTTGCCTGGTTGAAAACGCCATAATGCGGCTTCATTGTAGGTCAAATGGTCTGTAAAAAGAATGTGTTCAAAATACCGTGGCCCTGATTCAGTACACGTCAGTTGGGCAACTGTAGGAACTCCATGAGGAACAAGAAGGGATTTAACAAATCGGTCTCGGATGACCTCCTGCAAAGTTAGCGCTAGGGGCAGCGTCGTGAGGTAAGCGCACCTCAGAGAGCTAAGACGCAACTTGCTGCCTAACAATATGCTTGACCTGGCTGAGCATTGATGACTTTTGAGACAGCCGTAAGCGCAAGAAAAAGGCGCTTGCGGGAAATGCTGAGATTGAGTGAAAATGTTCCTTGAGAAATATTCGTTCTTGCTCTCGCATTTATGGCTGCCATTGACTAGTGTGGTTGTATTTATGGAGAACAGGATCTGCAAGCCCTCGTCTTTGCACTTCAGAATGTGGTCGATCGTGGTACTAGCGTCAAGCGCTTGGAGAGGTCTGCGACATTTTCGCTATAATGGGTCAAGTTCTCCTATAGCAGCAGCTCCGGGTCACGCGAGCATTGCTCCAAGCATCTCCTGCACCGCTGGCTGGCTGAAGGTCGATTACGTGGTGACATCGTCCGCGTGGTTCTGTAAGCAGCAGTAGAGAATGCACATAAGAAAGAAAATGGCATTCTTCAATTTGACGCAATCACCACTATTTTATATAGTCGCTGACCCGCTGATATGACGCCTGCCAGTGCGCGGCGCCGCGGTCCGCTATATTGCTAAAGGCAGGGTACGTCTGGCGCAAAGCTCGAGAGCAGGCAGCAGAAAGTCGGTGGCTGTGCGGCCGGAAAGAGGCCGTAATCTTTATGCATGCTTCTGATCTGTAGCGTACCGCTTCGAGGCTTTAGGACGTCACGAACCCGAACCTCCACAATTGATAGGATATTCGTACATGAGGGGAACTGGAGGTGCAAACGACACGAAGGTAAGAGACACAACGCAATGAAAACCGACTCCAGGAAAGAGCAGCAACGACAAGGTAGCGGTGGTTCAATGGAAACATCTGAGGAGAACAGTGATTAGGGCTATAGTCGGTATGGACTTATTGAACTTTGACATGCACGGTTGATGCGCTATGCTCTTCTTTTGCACTTCCCCGAAATGTCAGTAGTGAGTTCAGCGCTGTTTGTTTTGCTTCAAGGCATTTGCGCAGGAAGAAGTGAAACCATGCTCATCTTCTGAGTCATCGACAAGAAAGTCGATACTGCCAGCTCGGGTTCTGACGTCAGATGATTCTAACCCAAATTTTTAGCTGAGTTACAAAATGTTTTATTTGAAATGATTTTCAAACCTTAAGCAAGGAAACGCAGTCGCTTTCGTTTTATTATTTGCTCCTTTCATATTTTTTCTCTTGAAATGCTCTCTCACAGCCTCACTTTCTGGTGAAAATAAATAAGGGATGTGAAGGAGATCGACCGGACGGAATGTCGCTGCCTCGAGTGCCAGTGGATTTGGAACGCCGGCAACGGCGTATTGTCAAGGAGGCTGAGTGCGCAGCTCTTATCTCTCATGTGCGAAGCATAGGAACATGCACAATTCGCTTGTTCAAACGCCACGTGAGTGGAAATCAGCTTGATTTCAAAGCAACGAAGAACAATTCGTTAGCCTCAGTGAATATAGAAAAAGAAAGAAACTGCACAGTTCGGCTAAACGCAGTGGTAAACAGACGAGGAACGCAGCTGGTGACCACCGTTCCAGAAAGGCAGGCGTAGATTGAGGAACTGAACAAAGGTGACGATAGTTCTTGTCTTTGCAAGACAAACACCAGGACAATGTCTCCAGTGAGCGTGGAAAAAACCTACTGCTGTAGCCATCAGTCTTAGCCGACGGGAACATTTTATTTTTATGCGCAATTTTGTTTATGTTAGAACTTTTTCCTTCAAATATTTGTCTTTTTTTACAAACAGAAAACTCCGACAGCTTGAACGATGTCATTTCTCAATTAGAGATAACAGTGAGGGGATGCAACCGACACCAGCGCCAAAAAAAGAACATTTAAGCGGGGCACAATCTTAGAAAGCATTTTGAATAAAAAAGACAAAGGAGAAAGTCAGTTCAAAACATGTTCATGTCCTACGGTGCATAGATAGGCTCATTATGGACTTCGGGTATGTCAATGAAGGGCACGCTGCGCCGAATATTTACGGCGTGAATACGGAGTTCTGAGCGCACTGCTCTGAGGTTTTTGCGACACCTTCTCGTTAAAGACAAGATGAAGAAATAAATAGCTGTCTGGAAACGTCCAATAGCCCAAGAAAGAAAAACAAACCTCCACAAAAAGTAACGAAACGTTTCTCACCGTCAGTTTTGATCACTTCTTCAATTCCTAACAATAACAACAATCTGTATCCAGAAAAATATTTCATCATTTATAGACATATAGTTTTGCCAACTTCAGCTGGAAGTTTTGAAAGCATCAAGAAAGATCACAAACGCAGGGGCAACAAAAATTTCTTCGAGCTTGAGAAAAAAAGGCATGGAATAAACTTTGTTCTTTCTTGCGGGAGTCTCGCTCACAGGATTGCAGGAGTTCAGAAAAGCGAACATATTGAATAACGACTTCAGAGATGCATGGCGTGGCAATTATCATATACGTTTTTCTCTAAAAATTACTACTAATATCATGGTGCTGGTTCTATCTATCTATTGCAGTTTCTAGCTATCTTGAAGGAGCTGGTCTTTCCGCCTTTGCCGACAGATGTCAACTTCTCGATATGGCACCGTCTCACAGAGCGGAGTGCCGAAACAAGCATTGATTTCTTTTTATGATATCAGGTGGCCGCATCGCTCGAGCGCCTGCAGCCGCTTAATCTGGCTGCATAGGACTGATTGCATGCAATTACAATGATTTGTTCAACATAACGTGAAATTTTGCGTTAAAATTGGCCTTTACCCGACTCACCTCGATAACCGCATTGACAGTAAGCATACCGGAATTTTCGACAGTTGAGTGAGGCATCTTGTCTACGCATTGACCTTTAGTAAATGTGTGTAGATATTTTGTCTATCTGCAACCCAACAAGACGCAGAAAAGGGCCATCGCTCTATGTATTGCTCTATTTCACCCGAATTACATCATACACACTTTGACTCAGTGTGCCTACTCCATTAGGACCTTATTACCCAGAGAAGGCCTGCAGCAGTTATTTAGAAGCCGAATATAGCCAATCTCTCTAGTACTTAATAGGGACATTCGACAATTCAGCAAGCTGTTCTTAATCTTAATAAAGTGTCCATTATTACAGCCCACATCAAAAGTTACCGCTTCCAGATAGACGATAACCTCAACATAACCGCACTCCAAAGTAGACAGGGTGTGGTACAAACAGAGGAAGATATGCCTGCTTCCATTACCCGCCAAACTCATCTCCTTGAGACGGAACATGCCTGCACATATGCTTCAATAGCTCCCGTCACCGCTTCGCATCACTCTTACATACAACATAGGAAATAGGTTGTGTGTGCCCACTATATATGAGGTTATAAACCAGCTTTATGTTGATTGCAGTTGCGAGTGATGGCAGCAAGCGAATATTATGGTCGCTCGTCAAGCACTCCTCGTGAAAACAATTTGTTGCCTTTTCTCTGCCGATATTTTGAGTCAATAGGAAGATAAATACTTATGAGGCTAGGTATTATGGGATGGCCCACAGATCGTAGTAGCCAAAGAAGGCTATTGGCCAATTCTTTTCCTAGTTAAACGTGCCCCCGCCACATTTTCTTTGGTATCCGACCTACCGCAGGCGTAGGATTGCAATGATTGCTTTTAAACGTAAGTCTACACTTAGCTAGATAGCAATGAGCCATTAGCCCTTTATTTGAATCCACTGCACCTTGCAGTTTACCTTAAACGATTTCGATAAGCAGTATATCTTATTGCGTGTAGTGATGACAGCGAGATATCTATGAGGAAAGGAAGGGAAGGCTGACTGCTCTTATTTTAGTGTTCACTGCTCGCGTATCGTTTCCCTTCAATTGCGCTTTGATAGTTTCCCATCGTGATTCTAATAAATGAGCAGTATATAAGAACACACACGGGCGGACCATCACTATTACAAGCCCTTGGTGTTTTTGATACCCTCACCAGAGGAGTGCAAAGGTGGACGGGGGCGCAGCCGAATTTCGGTGTCTGCGGATAAAAATACACGACAAAAACTAGTAGGGCGCAGAAGCTTCGCGCAAGACTAAGCGTAATAGCACCTTGTCCTCCTTTTTTTTCTCTTTTTATTCCTTTTATTTCTAATTTGTCACTGATTACCAATGCACATTCACATTACCAATCGCGGTCATCGATTACACCCGAAATTACCGATCACCAATCACAATTATCGATTACGAGTCACCAATCATTTTCTAGTTTACAGTGCATTGCATACCACGCCTCTACATATTCTTGAACATACCCACCATTTGTTTGCATGCAATGAAGCACCAAAACACCACATTCTCATTCCGTGCAATTTCTGACACCTAATTACCCGATCAAAACGCAGGACAGAATTTTTTGTCGCGCATCTGTCGCGCGACACAATTCTGTGTCGCAAGACAAGCTGTCTTGTCGTGCCTTGTGTCGTGCGACAAGCTTCGTGTCGTGGGTTCTTTCGCGCGACAAAGTTGTTTGTAGTAGGTTCTGCCGCACGACAGACATCTTTCCTGCATTTTGTCGTGCGAAGAAGGTCCCTGTCGCAGCATTTGTCGCGCGACAGGTTTCTGTCGCAGGTACTGTCGCGCGACAGTGGGAGTCGTGCCGCGCGACAGAGATTGCGTGCCTCAGCAAAGTTGCCTGTCGTGGGTTCAGTCGCGCGACAGACTTCTAGCGCGCCTCTTTTCACGCGACAAAAGTACTTGTAGTGCGGCCTGTCGCGCGACACAACAGCTTGTCGTGGGATATGCCGCGCGACAGATACCTGTCGTGGGATGAGTCACGCGACAGATACCTGTCGTGGATTGTGCCGCGCGATAGATACCTATCGTGGGATGTGTCATACGACAGATTCCTGGTGAGGGTAATTATTTTACTGCAGAATTCTAGAAATACTGTCGTGCGGTCGTGTGACAGCGATAGGATCAAATTGACCAAAGATGCTTCAAAGTGCGTTCACTGTGGCGAGTCGCGAAGAGGATGCGAGGTGCTCTGGTCTGTTGGTGACGGGCACCGAGCGAAATGAAGTGCTGATTCACATTGGCTAATCGAGTTTTCAACTCGCTTCCCGCGACCTGGCTCTCTCACCGAACGAGAATTGGCTTAGAGGAGAGGCACTGCTCGAGCACTCACCTAATTCCCTTCTGTTCCCACATGACAATGTGACGAAAGTAGTGCATGCTCAAGAGTATAATGCGGCTTTGAAAGCCCAAAAAGCTGTATGCACAAGCGTCGAAGCCAGCGGTGCCTGCGTATCCGCACGCTCTTGCGGTGGCGGCATGTAGCTGCAGCCACGACAGCGCCTGCACACCAATCGGTGTGCGCAAGTCGAATGGCGCTACTGAAAGTCAGTGTCCTCTTGGCTTCTGTGACATGTTCAAGCCATGTAACATAATGTACCGCTACTACTATATGCGCAGAAAAAACCAAGGACACTTCTATGCGTCGCGGAAAAGAATGTCGTTAATCGTCAATCAGGGAAAATTACTCGCCATAACCATCCGGCTACACAAAGGCATCATGTGTGTACATGCACGCCGTTCTCTGTATAAATGTTCAAAGCAACCCCGATATCATTTTTCCGCGCGTTTCAGTTTTAAGAGCGTCAGCTCTTATTACTTACGTTTGTCAAGGACACGTCTGTCTGCAGGGAAGGTCAAATTAGCCAAGACAGTTACCACACTATATCACATAGCAACAGCGGGCGCGTAGAGCCTCAGTTGTCACAGATACCTTCGATCCGTTTTACATATGCCAGTATAGCGGCTATCGAAGTGGAACCCCGGGGACCCCCATTTGCATCAAATTTGGGGGCCGCCCGTTTGACGCATAACGATCGAAGTGGTGTCATTTGACTTGTCATGTTCCTGAGGATAAAATAAATATTTAGATGAAGCCCAAAATATGTGTAGGATTTGCACCGACGAGCTTTTCGCCCCCAAACCGTGCAATCCGGGGACTTCCAGACAGCCATAAGGCCTAATCGTTTGTCGCAGAGAGTTCAGAATGCAGTCAAACAATTCATCTTGTTGTAATGCACACGTTTATAAAATTCGTTAACTGATATTTAAGGAGTAAACATACCGGATATAGCGAAGGTGGCTGTAAATCTCAATAGTAATGCAAAATCTTTGAAGTAGATGACGCTGCTTGTATCTTAGAACGAATGTTTCCGAAACGAAATGCCCTCAGATATTTGTATTTTGTCTTCTCCGCGTTTGCTGAGCACCCCGATCTAAACACTTGAAGCTCTCGTAGCTAACGCTCTTAAGTCCAACGCTGATGCAGTGTTGGCGGAGAATTTTTTTTAGCGGCAGTGACGTGGTGCTTATCATAAAATAGCAAAAAAAATACTTTACGATGTCGTTCATTGCCTTCACTGAAAATTTCATGACGGTGACACGAAAATGTCGCTAAATATAGACAGCAGCGTACGCAGCCGAAGGTGAAATGCGGCGGCCGGCGAGTTTGAACCGATTTGATTCTCGGTCGAAATGAGAATAAAGTCTTGGGACTGACATCAACCGCGCGCTTTAAAGAGTTTCGCCTGCTTTGACACAGTCTAGCTCCTGTGCACCCGCGCTCGGTCCTCTAAACTGCTCTGGTCCCAGTGTGACTGTGTGCTATGACAATCTGAGCGAAAAGGAGGATATCTGGGGCTTTTGATGTGCACCACGGCCATACAGTTGAGCGACATGATAACGTACGGGCGCGGCATGCCAGCCTGAATACCGGCCGCCAGCGTCAGAAAAATGCGACAGTAATGTTTGCTCAAGTCCATACTAAGCCGTCGGATGGAGTATCGTTGGCCAATATCGAGTCGTTGGTAGAAGCGATAACAGGAATACAAACAAATGTCTCCCCACGGCGCCTTTAATTGCTGCTGCTCAATCGCGGCTCCCCTGGTCTCAGCTGGCTCCGCTCCTGAAGGTGTCGCGGAAACCGAGCATATCTTTGTTTTACTATGAGACGAGGTTCACAGTAAAACGATGACGAGAGCAGCACCTCAGCGCTAGCCAGTTTCGAAGTGCACTCAGCTGCTGCATCGATACGAAACCGGCTAGGCTTAGCGACGACTAGGGCAGCCAGGGGGTAGCGCGTAGTTCATTGCCCGGCGCGCCCGCGGGCGGCGTCGTTCCCGAAAGCTCGCCTCGCTCACTCCCGCTGGCTCACTGATTGGCTCAACAGCTTGCGACTTTCACTCGGAAGGCTGGAAAATCGAGAAGCGAGCGACTGGCGCTGCGACTGAGCGATACTTTATGCCCATGCTTGCACTACTGGTGAACAACCTTTAACGCACATATGCTTGGGTTATCGGCTGCTTTGCGGCGATTCTTAGTTAAGATCGTCCGCGACGCCATCGACACCGTCCGTGACGCACAGGCTGAGAACTTCAATTCCAGTACGTGCCGAAACAACTCGTATTTTTCGTAACGATACGAGCTCGAAAACACGCCTGCTTCGATGCGCTAGTGGGCTCTTGCTTGTTAAACTACACGCGATCAGGATGCGGCGAGTGCTAGCCACTGTTGCATATTAGCTAAAGTGAGACGCAAGTATCGACGTAGTTTCGTAACGCAGTTGATATCAAAGCACTCCGCTTGTACTGGTCACCGATTAAGCTGTTAAGTTTCATGATCTCCGGTGACCGTGCCAGTGTCGCGCAAATTAATGCATCGCAGCTACTCTCCATCGTGCCAATTGCGTTCAACTTATCCACGATATTCGCCAGCTTGAGATACGGCGCTTTTCTTCGCTGTTTTGTCGCAACTTAGTGATTTTATCTGGCATCAAACGAAATTGCATTCTGTCAACACCGTCGTCTGCTCCGTCTTCTGCTCCGTCGTGTGCTAGGGCATCCGGGTCACTTCAGGGGTTCACAGGATCGCAGCTTCTACAAACGACATGCCAGAAAAAGTAACTGAAAGCGCTTTAGTATTCCTAAATAATCTAAAAATAATTTAAAATAAATGCAGTGTCTTTGTTGTGAAGATAATATAAGTATTCATGGTTTAAAAAACAAATTTTTTTGTCGATTGTAATTTTTCACCGACACGAAAGCGCAGCCGTCGGCGCCATTCCAGCGCAACTGACACGTCGTTTTTTTTTTGTATTATTTGCCTCTTTGAGGCATTGCTTGAGTACTTGTACGGCGGACACGTGTGAAGAACTCATTCAATAGGAAGGTGAGCAGGAGTGTGTTTTGGAAGCCGACGACCAGAATTTCGGCCTGTCAACATTGGCGAGTTTCAACGGGTAAGCCATGAAGAGTGCTGGGACGTCTTTTCATCTGTTAGGGGAACGAAGACTCCTGCGCCGTTTTACTAAGCCTGGATGAATCGCATGGCCGGTGAGTGCCGCTCTGCGTTTCTTTGCTAATGATCTGTATTCACACGCGCTATTTGTAAGCGGCTATATAGGGATGTGAGTGGAGGCAGTCCACCTGCGGTTGTCGCAGCTATAATGCAGCGAAAAAAAAGCAGGGCCTATATCCTGCATGACAAGTGTTGTTCTCATTGTCTTTATGTGCATTTATTACTCGCGTGCCGTGGTAAATAAAAATGGCACCAGATATCACAACAGAGTTACGCTTTCGCTTGCTAGCGCTTCGACACTCGGTGCAAAAGCATGGATTTGCACTGCGTAGAAGACAATGAGCGAGAAGTGCCGTGCGGAGGAGCGCTCGCGCTAGGCCAGCTGCGATCAGACACCGCACTATTTTGCTCAGGGTTAGTACTCATCGGATTAGTGCTTGTGCCTTAATATGCGTCATACTAAATTTTGAGACAGTGATGGCATGTGAAAGGCTAGTTCATATTCATCGCCTTGTCATTTGTAAACTTGTCTGTGCTTCCCCAGTGGAACAGGATTTGAGGCAGTGTTATGTCAAAGTTAGATCAATCTTGCGTCTCCTGAGCTGTAAACGTTGATGCTTCCTCTCCTTGTGAGCACTGCGAGCTGTCGGATATGCAACCGCACAATTATTTAGGATTTCTACCTTTTTGCTATATCCCACGCTTTTGTGGCCCGCATTCAAGTCGTTCGCCATTGTCGATGGTTTTTTTGTTACTTATTTTCGCTTTGTTATTTATTCTTGGTTGCGTGCCATCAGCTGTGGTGCCGGCGATTCTCCGAGCTCGGAACTCTTCCCAGGCACGGGATCCTACCCACAGACCTCCCTTCGCCACACTCACGAGTGTTCTTTGGTATTTTTTTGTTTTTCTTGCCTTTACTTGCATTGCCAGTCGACAAATTTGTGCAGCTTTTAATTGTATGCAGATTTGTTAAATGCGCTAGCATTTTTTCTATGATGCCAGGCTGTGCTGTGAGATATCAAGCTTCTTGCTAGTGAAGGCATGCTTTTTCCATTCTCTCTTCTCATTTAACCAAGGCAGACTGGTGGCAACTTTCAATTTAATACCTAGACATTGGTGCAAGGCACCATGATAGGAATTAATAAAAACCTGCACATCCTATATTCAAATTGGTGTGCGGTATTTCAGCCAGCTCATCTTTCAGTGTGGTTATAACAGTCATTGTGACACTTCTCAAACAATGTATATGGGTGCATTACATAAAATCTGTTCATTTGTTTTGTCATGGGCTAGCTCATTGGTTTTTTATTTACTTATATTACGTCTAAGTTTAGTTTTTAAAGCAGTACACGATTTCCTCTCTTGTCATTCATGACATGGCTACAGCCACTGACAGCTGTTGCTCTGGATGTATTTATTTGCAGTTGCCAGCGGCCAGCATCTGTTGGGCCATGCCTGCTTCCTGCCTTCGGCTGTGTCATCCCTCCTGATCCGTTCATGGTAGTTATTCTTTTTCAGTGATGCATATATTAGCTGCCTATTTAGAAAAATATTTTCAATATAGGCTTGCAGCTAGGTTTAGAAATGCATGAAACTCTACATGCACTTCACAGCAGTACCGAAGCTTATAATTACCGGAACTGTAGACTTGTACAAAATATAGTCGCTGATGTAGCTCTTGACGCAGCTCCTGTTAACATAAGCGTGCTTTGACATTGCACACCTGTTGCCTGGTATGCATATGTGTCCTCGAAAAGGACCTATATGTTCATTTATTCCTTTGAAAACATTGTGCTCTACAATGAAGGTTTACCAGTATTTCTGACACAGAGACCAAATTGTCAGTCAGTAATGTAACATTGCACGATGACACCAATCCTTGTATGGTATAGCATCCTTGCAATGCACTGGGCAAGCTGCTGTCAGCACCGATTTATTGCTGGTTTATTGCCATAGCATATGGTTATACTGGACAGTTTGTACCTCTACCTTCTTAAAGCTGTATACTTGAAAAATTTAAAATTAGTTGAAGGAAAATTCAAGGAAATGTAACAGTAACTGTCTCACAATTTGGTGGACACTTCAACCGTGATATAAGGGAGGGATATAGAAGGGAAGTAATGAACAGCTGATGCCCATGTTAGATGCCCCTCTTTAGTTAAACATACCTCGCAATTAACACATTTGGTGCAAAACAAACATGGGACTTGCACGCTCACAAGAACCCTCATGTCAGTAAAACAAAGTGCCAATGTTGCCGTACTTTAGAGCTTTGCTCCTAAAAGCGCAGCTGACTGCTGCTCAAAGTTAAGAGCAAAAATATGTCTACTTTTCCTCATGTGCAGTCTGCGGTGCTGGTGCCATTTGCAATGGTGATTGACATTGTGTTGCATGATGCTCAGCCTGTTCCTGGAGTTAGTGATTTTGTCTGTCGTGTGAATGTGCTGTTAAAATTAGTGCAGAACAATGGTTCTCTAGTTCATTTTAGGTAACTGTCTCCTGTCCCACATGCTACCACCCTTTTTCCTCAAAGTTCCTAATCTCATTTAGCCACCTGATTGCCACCCATTCATGCATTCACCTACTCTTGGAATCCTCCCAGTGTTTTAGTGTGGTATTGCTTATATCTTCTCTGCATTACACATGCACTGCGCTTCCTCTTTTTTGATTTAGTCAAGATATCTCTGTTCCTGTTTCTTGCATAAGCATAAGAGGCGACTCAAGTGCACCATCTGGGCTTGTGATGCAATGTGTAGGGTGCTTCGTTTTTGGGTAAAACCTGGTTTCTTCGTACTGTTGCACCAAAAAAGATTCTTAAAGATCAGGTTCAACCCAATTTCTGTGCAAATGTGCCTGTAAGAAAGTGTGGTTTGTAGGTGCACATAGCGAAGAACTGCTGGAGTGTAGTGGATGTCACATAATTCTTCTGACAGATTTTTTAAACAATTGTGGTTATTTTATTTCTCTTTTAATGTTTATTGTTTGTCGGTTGGTTATAATTTTTGGATAAACTGAAAACTACATGTACTGACTGGTATTTCATTCCAATAATTATACCCATTATTATGAAGCTGAGTTGGAAGGTAGGTGTGCATTTAGTATGAGTGCTTTGAATTTCAGTGATTGTTTCTGCAATGCAAAATGGAGGACAGGTCTCTTCTGTGCGAGTTTTTTGCAATGGAGTGAAAGTAGCTGGAGAAGCATTTGCTACTGTGTCACCCAGCCAAAAGTTCTCCCACAGACCACTGAGATTCTGAATACCTATGGCTTAAAGCTCGAAGCTCTGGTTACCCTTTCCGAGGTTTTCTGCATTAACGAGTGCAAGCCCAAGGGCTCAGAGCTAACAAGCATTTGAAACCATAGAGCTATACACAGTAGTGCTGGGGCCGTGCAGCAAGTCAGTGTGAATTAGGTCGCGATAAACATGGTTTACTGTAGAAAGCTAGCGTGAAAAAATAGTTGCGCTCACAGAAACCGCTGTTTCTTTCTTAGTCGGTCATTGAAACAAATCAATGCATGTAAAATTTTATATCTCGCTGATCCCTCAATTTTTTTCCAGCTAAAGACCAAGAGTTGCATGGAAGTTGTGCAAGCCACCAAGTTGCGTGTGATTTTTGCCAGGGACCTGGAGTAGGCTGGGAAATTAGTGGATGGCCAGTGCTATTCACTCAGTAAGGCAAGATTTTTCTGTCAGTACAGTTTTTGGCATGGCATTGCTTAGGAACGCATGCACTAATCTGACTACTCTATGCCCGCCCATGCTTCAAGAATAATGAAGTACATGAAAAAAAATTATTTCCGAAAAAAAAATTGCCGCTTCTGTTATGTTTTTTCAGAAAAGTATTTGCCATTTAAAGGGCTGTGAAAAACCTTAAAAATTATTATGTGCTTGTCGTGACTTTTTTTTCAAATTTCTTCCACGTCTATGTTGGCCTGACCTTGAAGCTTGTCTGCATGAGATTGGCTGCTACCTACAGTTTGCTTTTTTGTTGCTCCTTTATTGCCTGTCACAATCTACTTTGCGTGGCAGTGTCATGCAGTTTGGGAAGTAATCTGATCTTATTTCTGCATTGGCCTGTAGTGCAAGCTTTTGCATGTAGGGCAGGTTTATGGTGTCCTTTTGTTTGCTGTAACTGCAGTTTGGCCATGAGGGTTAGAAGCTTAGTTCTTTTTTTATTTTGATGCAGTGTCATATACTTCATGCATAAATTAATGAAGTAAGCACTATTTTTTGTTATAAATGAACATTAATTTTAGCTGTGGCCATTATAAGTGCACTTGACTCTAAAATGGCTTTCTTTCGGCATTCAGTATTACATCTTAAAACCAGCCGGAAGACACAAAACAGGAGAAGAGATGAGCACAAGATGAGGCTGGTCTAACAACTGAAATTTTATTGAAGGAAAGTGGCAAAAGAAGACCTGCAAAGAGATTCAAGCACGCAAGACCCCAAAGCAGTGAGAGGGAAAAAAATAACCGAGAGGCACTGACGTACTAGTAAACCATCTAAAAAACTAATTCCTTACAGTAAAGGTTCACCGACGGTTTAGCCAGGCACTTGTTTTTAGCCTTACTGATGTAGTAAGCCTCAACTATATCAGAACAGATTTATCACTTCCCTAAACCACTGATGTGCCGCAGAAATCAGGCGTGGAAAGAGAAAGGTCGTCCTCCGATTGCATTCACGAGATTGAACGTGCAGTGTCAGGTGAAAATTCGCCTTCCTCTCTATACAGTGAAAGTGCTCTCAGCCAGGCGCACATTCAGATATCTGCTTGTCTGCCCATAGTAGTTTCAGCTACGAGGCAGTGGAATGCAAAAAACCGGTTTACTTTTGCAAGTGGTGAACATTTTTTATCTGCCACTGTGCATAGCGGACGATTACCCGTAGTTGTATCAAGCCTAATTTGAACGAAGAAGCAAAAAGCTCCTACCTTACTTTTAGCGGTCAAGACAACAGCAACATCATACTTTGGTGCAACTTTCTTGGGATGGTGCGAAATGGCGTGGAGGTAAGGTATAGAGCCCGTCTTTTTGTGCTGCTCAACTACGTCAGCATCATGTGAACGGTGTTCCGTTCCCTCGAGAGAGTAAAAACACACTCTGACAGGTGCGCAAGATGGGCAAGTGGGAACCCAGGTGCCATTGGCTTGGAAACCTGCTCCGAGAATGCATTCTAAACACTGTGATGGCATGACTTCCATAAAGCAGTCGTGTTGCATGTGATTGCCAACCTGTCCTTCACCAGCCTCGAGTGGTTCAACTCGTAGCTAAGAGGCTTTCTGATCTTGGGCTTTGGCGCCAACATATGTGGTCGTCCGCAAAGCGCAGGTCTAAGTCAAGAAGCTACAAACGGTTATGCTTAGTGAAATTCAGACCTAAAAGATAGGCTTTGACCACATGCCTAAAGATTTCTAAAACGTCTTGTGCCTACTTATCTGAGCCCTCCTTGTGCAAAAAAATGAGGTAGCTATCAACATAACGAAATGATACTATGCCGAGGTCTTCCAAACAGGGCTTTGGTGCGGTATCGACTCTGGACAGAAGAATGTCGCGGAGGAACAGTGCAACCTGGGACCCTCTGCATATGCCGTTTTTCCTGATGTAAATACCGCCTTGCGAACTCACAAAAGTGGAGTTCTGTGGAGTTCTAGTTTCTTGTGGACAGCAACCTGGGCAGGTGCTCTGCAGTGAGCATCGACATGGAGGGCCTGCACTATTCATTGTCACATGATAGACCTCTGAGGTATGTGCAAACTGCATCAGGGTGAACAATGAACATGCTTTTACAGATGATTGCGTGATTTCGGTTGCTGGCTTCTTGGGGCTGTTGTCCTTTTACTGCAAATCCGCATTTGTCAGTTGGCAGGGCGGTATTTACACGCAGGTCGTACCTTTACTCAGCAACATTTTTTTGTCTAAAGTCAATAAGGCATTAAAGCCCTGTTTGGAAGACCTTGGCATAGTAGCATTTCGTTATGTTCCTGACTGTAATTTTTCTGGACATAGAAGGCTCAGATAAGTTGCGACAAGATGTTTTAGGAGTCTTTAAGCCATGCGGTTAAGGCCTGTCTTTTACATTAGAATTGTCTAAGCAGAACCGTTAGCAGTTTCTTGATGCAGACTTGTGCTTTGTGGACGAATATGTTTGTCGGGGCTACAGCTAAAGATCGGGGAAGGCTCTTCTTAGCTACGAGTCGGACAACTCGTTGTTGGGGAAGGATGGTGAAGAGGTGTATTTGTCGCTGGTTAAGGTCAGTAAAGATGGAAACACTTGATGGGTGTGCAATCGTGTGCATGACATCAGCTTTAGATAAGTCATGCCATCACTGCTGAGGACGCATTCTTGTAGCAGGTTTCCAAGCAGCTGGGTTCCCACTTGCCCATCTCAACAACCTGTCATAGTATGCTTTCACTCGCTCGAGGGTAAGGTGCACATACTCCGATGATGCTGATACACCTTACCTCCACAGTATTTCACAGTCTCAAGAAAGTCGCGGGAAAGCGTAATGCTGCTGTTGTCTTAACAGCGAAGTGCAAGACAGGAGGCCTTTGCGCCGCCATTAAAAAGGCTTGATAAAACTGGGTACTTGTCCACAATGGACAGTGTCACAAAAAAAAGGTTCCCTACTTGCAAAAGTAATGGAGTTTATTGCGTTCCACTGCCTTATGGCTGCAACTAATATGGGCAGACAGGCAGATATTTGAATTTGAACTTGACTGAGGACTTTCACTCTATAGGGGGAAGGCAAATTCTAATCTGGCACTGTATGCTCAATCTTGTGAATGCAAATCTGAGGATGACATGTCTCTTTGCACGCCTAATTTCCACGACACATCAGTGGTTTATGGAAGGGATAAATCTGTCGGTAGATAGTTGAGGCTTACTACATCGGTAAAGCTAAGGACATGTGTGGCTAAGCCATCGGAAAACCTTCACCGTAAAGAATTTGCTTTTTTAGATGATTCATTATTATGCCAGTGACCTTTGATTGCACTTCGCCCTTTCACTGCTTTGGGTTATTGTGCGCTTGTATCTCTTCGCGGGTCTACTTTTGCGGATTTTCTTCAATGATGCCGCCGCAGTGGCTCAGTGGTTATGGCGCTCGGCTGCTGTCCGAAAAGACGCAGGTTCGATCCTGGCCGCACCAGTCAAATTTCCATGGAGGCGAAATTTTAGAGGCCCGTGTACTGTGCGTTGTCAGTGCACGCTAATGAACCCCAGGTGGTCCAAATTTCTGGAGCCCTCCACTACGGCGTCCCTCATAGCCCGAGTCGCTTTGGGACGTTAAACCCTCACAAATCAAATAATCAAAATCTTCAATTAAATTTTTGTTAGTCCCGCCTCTTGAGCTCATGTCTTGTGTGTTCTGGCTGGTTTTAAGGTGAGTCAGTACCAACTCGGCCACTCATAAGCCTTGTTCAGTATTACAACATTTTGAATAAAGTGAGAAGTTTACTAGGCTATGTTGCCGGGGATCGTGTCTGCAGCAGTTGTGGGCAACTAAGAAGAGATAGTGTCATACGATTGGTTGTGTAATTTGCAGAGGATGATGTGAGGATGCTGCTCGAAAATAAAATTTCATAATCGGATAATTATTTACAGCCAAAAATGTCCAAAAAGTGGCTGGGCCAGAGAAAAAGTGCCGCGAAATTTGAAAACGCTGAAAGTAGGTGGAGCTACAGCGTAGTGCTAAGTTTGAAAAACTGCAAGTATGGACAAAGCCAAAGCTTGGCGCCAAGTTTGAAAACTCGAAATGAGCAATCACGTGACCGGTAATCAGTGTCCTATACTTAATAATAATAATAATAATAGCTTTATTTTAATCAAAACGATGGAGGGGCCGTGGGTAAAAGCTGCTGAACAGCTTGACTAGAGCCCACGGTCCCCTCTACAAGGCAGTACAGGAGCATACATGAAACATACAGGAATACAAACATGCAGAAACGCAAAATTGATTCGATTTAATGTATTACAAGGAAATCAATATTAGAATTGTTCAAAAACATGACATATCACGTGGCGCAGTTCACGAACTGTAGTGCGACCTAAATCAATTCCACATTTATTCAGATCATTAAGAAGTTTAGGCAAAATGTACGATAGTGTACCCATAGAATAGTTAGCACGGGGAGTGACCACCTTCCAGTATTCAGACTGACGTATAGTGTAGGATGTAGGCTTTAGGAGATAGGAAAAAGAATGATAAATTAGGGGCAATTAGGTAATTATTGAGAAGCGAAAGCCAATGAACGCGTGATTAGACTGGGCGGGTATTCAGTGAGTGGGCAGGAATGATCCGTGTAGAGAAATTTGAAAACTCGAAATCGTTGCTGGGATGAAATGAGGGTAAAATAAGAGTTAATTGATAACCAATCAAGTCAACGAGAAAACAACCATGGCGCCAAATTTGAAAGGCGACCAGTGTCGAGGAAGCATCAACGCTTTCACATTTTTTTTGCGCAGGTAGCAGCGGTGATCTCTATTTTTTGTTTTTTTCAGCCAAGACAAAAACCATTTTTCTTGGCTCATGGGCGATGTATCTAGGAACCTGCGGCAAGGACAACGCTGGACAGCATGCATCAACAAGCTCGAAAAAAAGCACAAAACAGTAAATAAATATTGATCATTTTCATTTCAATTCTAGTTGTTTTGTGCACGAATTACTCTGGAATGCACAAAGCTTGTGTTAATTGACAGGCAACCATTAACAAGCTGTGCGTGTTGGTGCATAGCGTACTTCAGAACACAAATCTTGTGTTAATTGACAGGTGACAGTAACGACTGTTACACAGTGTACGAGCACTACACAAGACACACTACAGAAGACAAGGCAAACTACAGAAGACAAGACAGACTACAGAAGACAAGACAGACTACAGAAGTCAAGACAGACTATAAAAGAGAGGACAAACTACAGAAGACAGACTATAAAAGACAACACAGACTACAGAATACAGGACTACAAAAGACAAGACAGACTACAGAAGACAGGACTACAAAAGACAAGACAGACTACAGAAGACAAGACAGACTACACAAGACATGCCCAAAATACGACAAGACTACAGACTACAGAAATTTTCTGTCTTATAATCCTGTAGTGGGTTTTGACTGAGTGGCTTACTTATATTTGTTTTTGTTTTAAACTACTACAACTTCATTACACGTACACACCACAACGCCTTCACTTAGTTCCCCTCCAACGCGCTGGAAACAACTCCCCATCGTGGCATGCGCATTGCATTTCTTCCTGGCACGCAGAGGGCCTCGGTTTGATCCCCAATAATGGCTATCTTTTAAAGATTTACTTCTATATTGTGATCTTTCCGGGGTTCGTTTCCCACAGACGCAGGATGATTGCCTGCGCCAATTTTTTACCAGAACGAGCCTCTTGCACTCCTTACGGTATCACGTACATTATCGAATTTGCATTCTCGATCGTCTCGTCAGGTGCACATCAAGTGCGGTCAGCCTGACTGCAAAGCTGTGAGAAAACTTCGTGCTCAGCCTCAACGGCTGCACAGACCAGGCAGACGCAATCACAAGGAGGATGAGGAATGATACTGTTAATTAGGATTCAAAAAATGCAGACATGAACTGAGCAACAGAAGGAATGGAACAGAAGTCACTTGTTTTTGTGTTCATCAATACGCACACCAAAGACAATGAAGGATGGAACGTTGAACGAGTTGGTAACAGTTCATGGAGGGTGGAACAGCGCGAACAGACGAGAGAGGATAAGAAAAAGACACAGAGAAGCGCTGAATCACAACTAATGCTTTTATTGAGAAGAACATACATTTTATACTCAAAAAACTCGTGACGCATGAGTAACATAGCAACTGCGCTGGCACATTCAAAGGTTATATCGCCATACACTTATCAGTCGCAAGGTACACCCTCTTCAACAATCGCAATGAACAAATAAAAAGTGTTAACCCGTTCCAATGCCAAGTGGCACACAGGTCACGGTCAGTCGATTGCGCCTTCTCAGTTCTTTACGAGCTTCCACTCTCTTGTAAAAAGTGTACAGAGGCCAAACCGGCCGTTGCATTAATATTCGTTTGCGGGAACACTTCAATTCACTCTCGAATTCAAGTTATCCCCATCTGAAAGATCACTGCGGCGAGTGCGGAAAACGAAAAAATAAAAGAAAAAATGCCGCCCCCTGGTCACCAGAACAAGGACTTTGTTTTACCACAGAGATAAAACAACCAGGGAAATATTGGAGGCATATTTCATTCGAAATGCAAGCCGAGTGTGTTATTCAGCCTTTCTTGTTTCTGGTTGATAAGGAGGCTTCGTTTTTAGATAAATCATTAACTGTATGTAAAGGGGGGAGGCTCGTTGTTGATGAGAATGTACCTTGCGGCTGATAAGTGTGTAGGGATGTAACCTTCAAAAGTGGCAGCACAATTGCTATGTTACTGGTATTTCACGTGTTTTTTGGGTATAAAGTGTATGTTCTCAATAAAAATATTAGTTGCGATTGCGCGCTTGTCTGTGTCTTTCTCTTCTCGTCTCTCGTCTGTTCGCGCTGTTCCACGCACCATGGACGCACATCAAAAAAATGCCGGCCAGCGAACTGGAAAAAAAAAACAGCGCGCTAATCATTCGTCATATAGGGCGCGAACAATCTACTGTTATGCTCTTTTTCTGTTACAAAAAATGACCTTTAAAGAATAATCTTATTTTTAACGGGTAACTGCATGTGGAGACTGAAACTATGTTTTTTTATGGAATAGCGCCGTGAGGAGATGAGACCAACACCATACTAAATATGCCGATTTCATTGAAGCAAATAGTGAGAGAGAAAGCGCCTTGACACCAAAAAAATATACTGCGACAAACCCGTCTTTCCACACTATCATCCAATTCGAGGTAGCCAATGACAGGCTCAATAAAGCGTCAGGTGACTCAACAAAGAGTATCCCGCTCCTATCAGTTGTGGCGTCAAAGCTGGGTTCTTAGCTTACCGTTTGCATTTTTTCACTACACCTTATGTATACAAGTTGAAATTGACAGAAAAGTAGCTGGCTGGCAACGTCCAAGGACCTAGAATACCAACTACAAGCCTTTCAATTTCTCGTAGGCCCCAAATCGCGAGCCTCCAGCGTCTCCCAGTTCTACCTCCATCTGCGCTTTGTGCGGCACGTATATGGATTCGTGATACAATGGACGCAGGGGACCAGCTTTTTCGCTCGTCTGCTGCCCTGCATTGCTACATTCGACCTCCGCTTATGTCAATAAGCCCCATCCCTGGGATCCCGAAACTGCTCGCCAATTTTTACGCATTACACAGGCTGCGCCCCCTATCGAGAACAACGTCGGCTCCTAATGCCGCCCAAAAATCAACGCTCACTAGAATTTATTCCGCAGGAGTGCGTCGGAAAATCCCATCAAAATGCTTCACGTTTGCTTCCTACCGGTAAACAATATTTACCGTCGTTTGTACAGCGACAGCATTAGATCGCCCAATCCCAGGGTTTCGCGTCATTCTAGTAGTAGAGCTTAACAGCATGGCGGTTGCCTTGGGAACAACTCGGAATTTGCTAGCGTGGAAGGAAGAAGGAAAGCCGAAAGTAAACAAACGCGTAACCGCGGTGTGGTGGGTACTGGAGCCATCCGCAGGATTGTAACCGCGGAAAGAGGAACGTCAGTATAGCGAGAGCGCGCTCCATGTGCGGCGGCTGCTAGAAAATGCCGTGCCCGAGGACTGGCTCAGTGACAGTGGCGCCATGAGCCTGGGTTGGACTGGAGCGTACTGTTAGTCGAAGAATGTGTGAAGAAACCTAGAAGCAGCATAGCTGCAAATATATATCGTTGCATGTCACTCTCAAAGTCTTTCCTTGGATATATCGTGACCCGCCGCGGTGGCTCAGTAGTTAGGGCGCTCGGCTACTGATCCGGAACCCCGGGTTCGAACAAAACCGCGGCGCCGGCGTTTCGATGGAGGCGAAACGCTAAGGCGCCCGTGTGCTGTGCGATATCAGTGCACGTTGAAGATCGCTAGGTGGTCGAAATTACTCCGGAGCCCTCCACTACGGCACCTCTTTCTTGCTTTCTTCTTTCACCCCCTCCTTTATCTCTTCCCTTACGGCGCAGTTCAGGCGTCCGCCGATATGTGAGACAGATACCGCGCCATTTCCTTTACACCAAAACCAAGTTTTTGATATATAGTGAAAAGCAAAAGCCTCACCAGTTACTGCTGAATCTCGCGTTACGTAGTAATAACCGTCTTGAGTGATTAGACGCCTTTAGCATACCATATTCCGTGTTACCGCTACCGTGACCGTAGCACCGGTATTCTGTCCCAACTGTGCGGCTATCCGAGTAGTTGGATGCTGAGCGGTAGCGACAGCCTGAATCAGCTCCGCGAGAGTGTTCGAGAAATCCTAGCTTCGTAAGTCTGTCAGTAACGTGTCCGGGGGTGTCCGAGTGCGGCCTTGACACTTTTCTGGGTGGTAATTTCAACCTTTTGACATGATAGAAGAATGTCTAAAACCCAAAGGGTTTGAATGTTCGGCCAAAATGTCAGAACCACTGTTCCTCATGCCCCGTGGGAAACGGTGGCTTCCCGAAAAGCGCGAGGCAGAAAATCACCTGTAACTCAACGGCGGAGAGAACCCCGCGGTCGACAATGTCCGCGTCCTCAGGCTTAGAATTTAGGCGAACTGGAAGAATCACGAACCTCTTGCTCGGATAGAGGCCAGCGCAAATCAGACATGCAGTCTTAGCAGACGAATAGCGAACAGGCACGCTAGGATGAAGGAGGCAAATCTCTTGAGACTCGCGCAAGCATTCGTAATCAGTAGGATTGTGCACGTGGCACCCTAGCTCGACCTCAACGCAGGGGTACGGAACAAGCTTGAAATTACTATCCGCTATTCGTAAAATAATAAAAAAGCTGCATATAACTGTTCTTGATTCAGCACTTTAGCTCATACTTTTATCGTAACGCAACTCTAGGTTGAAGGCCATAGCCTTGAGAGCCATTTGGTGTCAGTCCATAGTATTTGTTTCATTTCAGTTCGCCAACACATATTTCTCTCTGGGATACGTAGAGGGCATTTCGTCTTTTCCGGTGGTTAAATAAATAGCAGTAGCATAGGCAAAGAAACTTCTTAGCATGACAACAAAATTATCCTAATTATTTATGAAGAGGCAGGGCGTCGTATACAGCAGGTTAACACTCCTTCTTAGATTCTTCCTCGACATTTGCTCATTCGAAAAGTAAGAAACCTTTCGTGATATACACCGCAAATTCAATATTTTGGTTTGAAAAACTGTGAAAAGATCGCACAGCGAGCAGCGCATTGTTCATTAGTTCCACTGAGACTGCAGCAATAGTGCCACATGGTGAAAATGCAGGCCTTATCTGTGTGAAACCTCTAACCTAGAAAAGCACCGCCTGCCGCCACCTGCCTTTCCCTTACCTAGGGAAATTCCCTCCCGACAACAGCTACCGTTGCCACACCTCCTCAATCCAGAAGCATCAACTACAGCCACCAAAAATATCTGTACTACCTGTAGCACCCCCCACCAATAAACCACCTACCTCCACACTCCACATCGTGCGAGCCACGAGAAGGCGACGCAAAAGCGGAAAAAAAGCGACGGCAAAATTTATTTCAAGGACAATGGGAAAGCATATGCCCTCCAGAAACACAACGAAGCAGCCACTTATCAATAACACTCACCACCAACAGTCATCATTTTCGGCCCTACTTCTTACCTCATCTTCACCTGCCCCGTAAAAGCATTTGATAGAGTAAAAGCATCCAAGAATCCATCAAAGCTGAATCATAGACAACCTCCCAACATTCTGTTCCCTTCATTTGCGTCTCTTTATCGCATCCTCTTGTTTTTGCTGCAGATACACTCACAACTGTTAAGATGTATGAATAATCGCACTTTTTGCAGAAAGCTGTTACGGCTTTGTCTACATACTGATGGACACTCAGACATCAAGGAGTATATGTCCAGACATTTCACAGCACAGTTTCTCCTCTGGCAGTCCATCACTCATTTCATTAGAAAAATTGCCCTGTGTAACCAGCACCTGTATGATGTAGCTCCGTTTAACCTATGTGTTTTGTGGCCCAGCTGTACAAACCTCATCTACGGATAGCAGACGCGTACATCCTTCGACCAGTTTCTATTAAGGTGATGTACAAAAGACAAAAGGCGCCCATCTGCTGTCGGATGTTGATGCACAGTAAAGATCTCCGAATGCTGAAAAATCTTCTTTAGCCCTCTATTTCGCTGCCCCTTTCTGTTTTCCTTATATCACTCCTTCCATTTTGCCAGCTCTGGTGGTGCAGTTTAGGTCACCAGGGTGAATTGAGGCAATGTGTGTTTTCCTTTTACTCCTGAAATAAATTTTATTTACAAGGAGACGACCTCATGTAGACAACGACCATTTTAGGAACTGTGGTTGCCCCCTTAGTTTATAGCGAAACATCGGAGTTTCGGTCCAGTGCTTCGCCTACTGAAGCTTATCTTGACGGCCCTTACAGGACTTCCGCCTCATCCTACGTCCAAGGGCTTGCCGCTCTTTATGTCATGTTTTTTGTTCACTGCCTTCTGCAGAACTTTGGTGCTCGATGCATCTTGCCCGACCTTTACCCGCACATGGCAACTTCTAAATTCGCAACAAGACGTCAGCGGTCCGGCCTGTGCTCTCAACCTTATTGTCGTGGCTGATTCGCTACTCGACGCCTGCAGGATATTCACACGCACCCTGCTGCTTCCTTTACTTTCTCCTCCGCTGAAGTTGCAGCATGTGCGGATGCTTCATTCTAAGGCCAGTATTAGGCCTACGCACGGTACATTTATTTTAACAGAGAGCTGTCTAAAGGAAACGTGATGAGATTTGTTGCATTATCCTCGAGTTTTGATAATAAGGCTGAGTTCGACGCATAGTATAAAAAGAGAGAAAAACTGTCAATTAAACGTTGAAAATGCAAATATCAGACCGGGTGAGGACTCAAGGTGGACAAGAAGCGCAATTTCAGGACACGTGCAAAGCCGCTTGCGTGCCATCTTTCCATTGAAAACCAATTCACCAAGCTCTTCACCTTGTCTTTCAACAGTGATTTGTACTTGAAAATAGAAGTCGAAAAGTTTTCACTAAGCCTTCGACGGTGGATCGATGTCCATAAAAGAGCCCTGTCACCTTAATTGTATTCTCCGTGACTCAGTGGTAAGTGACAGCATTCTGCGGCAGCGCTCTGCTAGTCTTAAATACAGAGATCTCGAAGGAATGCGGCTTCGTGCCTTGCTGTAATTCTGGGGCAGTGTCGAGGCTATCTTCGTCGTGTACATTATACAGGTTAGCATCGAGAGTGGTTGTGGCTTCCCTGTTTTTCAGAAACATGAATAGCGTTATCTGGAGGGTCTTCTGAACAGCGGTGTTTTTAGCGAACACTGCACAGATCTTGATGAAGTCCTAACCCATGTGCTGAGCAGTGATATACAAGGTACGTGTGTTTGCTAGGTTCTCCTTTAAACGCTCTGCAAGACCGCTGGTCTCTGAATTGTACGCAGTTATTTTTCAGTTAGCAAGATGCGATGGTTTCCTAGCCGGCAGAGCAGATGGCCTGGCTATCACCACCGGGAGTGCTGTTCATCTGTTGTTGATGAAGATTTCACTGCAGGGGGTCGTGTCGCACGATAATTTACTTAAACTTTCGCGGCCTAAGTTACAGTTTTCTTCCTCAGAGCATTTCCTTCGGTGTATGGACTCATATATTCGGTCGATAATTTTAGCGCCTTTTTTGAATGTTCAAATCATAAAATTGCCAACTGAGTTCATTCTGATGTGTTGAAAATTTATCTTGAATTTTGGGATTGACTTTATACGTTCTGCATCCTTGGCCGGTGGTATTTGATGTCGTTGTTGGTCACAGCACGTTTCTCCATACCGTACGACATCGGGACATCAACATAGCAGAAAACCTTTCTAAAATTCGGCATATATTTCGAGTAAATCTGCGATGGCCAGCGGTCAGTTGGCCATGCCAAGCTTACCTATATTCTTCTCGAAGGCTCGGAGAGACGACAAGATACGCTTTATAGGGAGCAAAGCTCTACGAAACGATAAAGCACACGACAGAACAATGTCTTCAGATGGTTTAGCGAAGCTCACTGCAGGATTTATATTGTGATAGCGGGGTAAGCGATATAATTTTCTGATTATTTTTTTCTCCATAACATCATCACAATTGTTATATTGCAAGAAGTTTTGATCCTTCGACGTACATGAAATGCATCGGCATTTAATGGCACGCTGTGCAGGAAAGCAGCGAAGCCAGCACTTGTATCTCAAGCGGGCAAAAGCAGCTTTAACCTTTTCTAAAAAACAGCTCAAGTATGCTCAAAACACTATTGCCTGCATCGCTGTTTGACATTTCTGCTCGGCTGATGGTGGTTGGCGGCCGGTTTTCCCACCTTCAGTTGCTTCGCATTTCAAAAAAAAAGAACCGCTCTCGCACAGATGTGGGAGATTGCGAGTAGGATACAATGTCTTGTTCAGGGAATTTTGATACCTTCTGGGGTGCAAAATACTGGGCGTTTCAGGGAATATTGAATAATTTACAAAAATAGAATTTTTTAGGTCAAAATATGGCTTTTGTGGCATAGTATGGCCAATGTTGGCGGGCACCAGAAAACCGGTGAATTGTTTTAAGTAGTGAGCTGTTGAAATACTTTTTAGTAATCAACTTTTTATATATTGGAGTTAGGCGCATGTTTCAGTTAGAGATATGTAGCCGGTCGTTAGTGATCGCCTAATCAGGTTTTAGAATTTAAAAGCGCGATTGTCTCCTGCGCTGCGGGTGGAAAAAATTTGCCTGCATAGTGCCAAAATACATGCGCTTTCGAAAAGCACGACGACAAACCAACGTTTCTAGTGCATGTAACTAGACAAAAAAGGAAAATTTTGCCTAGCCACAGTGCTGAGGATAATCGGGTTTACGAAAATTCAAAAATTGATATGGCTATTACAAACGACCGGCTACAAAGTTCTGATGGCAAATAGGCGCCTAACTCTAGTAGTTAAAAAGTTTATTATTAAAAATTAGTTAACCAGCTTACTGCATAAAGCGATTCGCCAGTTTTCTTGTGTCCGCAAAACTGGTAGGATTATGATGAAAGAGCCGTATTCTTACCTGTAATAACAAAACAACAATTGTTTAGAATTTCTTAGTCCTCCCTGAAACATCCTGGGCAATTAATGTCATGTGCCACAATTTCCGGTGATTGCTGAGTTTTACCAATTTTTTTTTTTGCTCAGGAGAACCAGGAGTCCAAGCGCTCTATGCATGGGAAGTAGAGATTGACCAACTGCGCTTATATGGGGCATTAATACATTAACGCTGTCGCGCCCCACTCTTAAGTTGGAACACCGACAGAATGAGCAGCAACAGAAAATGCTATCGCATTCGAACGATCTACCACGGATCACCTAAGAGTTTAGTTTGGTTTGGTTTGGTTTTTTAGTATTTAACGTCCCAAAGATACTCCGGCTATGAGAGATACCGCAGTGAAGGGCTCCCGAAATTTCGACCACCTGGGGATCTTTAACGTGCACTGAAATCGCACAGCACACGGGCGCCTTAGCGTTTCGCCTCCATCGAAATCCACCCACCGCGGCCGCAATCGAACCTGCGTCTTTCGGGTCAGCAGCCGAGCGCCATAAGCGCTTAGCCCCCGCGGCAGCTAACAGTTTTAGTGCTAAAGCACTACTTCACTAGCAGTCCTGAAATGGGCGATACTTGTCTGAAGCCTCACAGATGCCTGCAGGAATAAAATCAATATTGTGCCAAATGGGTTTTCAACCCGCTTCGCTGGATACTGCAAGGATTAGCTTCGCTGGCCACCTCAGGAGAGCAATATGCTATCGCCACAAATGATCACGCCTCGTGTTAAAATGTTACACTTCCGCGCTGTGAAATTAAACTTCAGGCAGTTTTCTTGCCACGCAATTTTATCACGAATAACCGAGCTTCTTTTCTAAAAATGTCTTCGCTCGTCCCTACACAAAGCATGCCATACACAGAAGCGTGCGTTTAAATGAATGGCAATCAAGCCAGTATTGATGTCTAACTTTTGTAATCAAAAATATCGAACACTATAATAGCGACATGAAATGCAAAGGTACAGGGAGGCTGTTTTTCTGAAAAGGTTGTTTACTGATGTGTTAGTAGAGAAAATGTCGGGTTATATTAATTTTGAGCAACAATATTTTTCTTCATCATGCTCGTGCTTTAATGTTCAGGGCGAGGGTGTCTGATTAATCCTTAGCAGAATCAACATTTTCGAACTTTTTCATAGATTATAACAAAACAAAAGGTAGTCGTTAAGACCAAATAAAGCCTAATAAAGACACTAAAGATTCACATTTCATGACTAAAAATGTGCTGGTCAGTAGTTGTGACAGCCCATGCCACTGCTTCCTGCAAACCGAAATAATTAGTCCTGACGGGAGCAAAATGCGACAAAAATTTTAAAATCATCACTTTTCCAGTGTATTTCTCACTGTCATAAAAAGCATAAATCTCGCAAGGATTTCTAACCGTTCTGTCATCACAGTCGCTTAATGTGAAAAAGATATCTCTAGAAGACAGCAGTTATATTTATTAAAACTTAAAACCTCAAGTATATCATTTTGCTTTGCCTCAAGGCCAAAAGAGACAATGCACAGGGGCCATAACACACGCGCATTTCGAATTAAGATGTTATTAAATTTGGTATGACAGAGCTGCAAGTTGGCTTCTTGGATATCTATGCAATATTCCAGACTCTAACTGAATGACACGATAGTCTAAAAAACTTGGAGGCTTTCGGTTGTGATGCCGGCAATGAGGCACTAAGATTATTGTGACGCTGGCCGGGCGCTGGCCCGCAGCACTGGTAGGCGCTTACACAACCCGTGTCTGGCTCCAGTAGTAGTGCCCTGGGACCCGATCAACCCCGGGTTTTCCACGCCTCCGGTGATACCCAAGAATCGCGATGTCTGGCCTTAGCAGACGTAAACACGCGCCGTCAGCGGCTGACGCACCATTAGAACCAAACGAGAATCGCAGCCAACAGCTGCGTAAAGGAATGCCACGCAACTGCTCAGGGAAAGAAAGCGTGGGCGGGCTGCGCATGGGAGGACCAGTGGCTGGGCGGTGATTGTGGATAAGTTTGAACAGAGCTGCAACTCTGCGCGGTCGCAAGTTCAGAGCTCCCGTGGTCGCGCGAGGGCTCCGCGTATTTTCGGGCAGTATAGAGTGCGCGGCTTGGCCATTCATAATGGCTTGTGAGCCGTAAGTTTGCCGTGCGCGGAAACGCAACTCTGTGGCCTACCACAAGCCTTATATTTTTTTGTTGCTGGAAAATGTACCAAGAAAATATATCACTCTTATTGAACACATGCATCGTCATGTCAAACTTCTATTCGAAGCCGCTCTCAACAGCAATCGCACCGACAACGAAGACTACCGAATATCAACAGAAGATTACCCTTTGCTAAACACATTCGTAAAGGAGGAAATCTGATAGCATTTAGGTCGCCTGTACCGCTCCTTTGAAACGTCTGGGGTGGGCCAATTTTCAAATTTTTGGGGCCCTGAGATTTTTCAAACCTACCGGTGCCCTATTATTGATCCACTGGTTTTCATGTGGTGCTAATGGTGTCATCAAACTCTCAATCGTATTCAGGGATCATGGGGAGTAAAGTCATCATCATCATCAGCTTGAATACGCCCACTGCAGGGTAAAGGTGTCACCCATGTCTCTCCATTTAACCCTGTCCTTTGCCAGCTGCGCCCACTGTATATCCTCAAACTTTTTAATTCCATCCCCCAACTATCTTTCCGCCGCCACACTTACTGCTACCTTCACTGTGGATACGTTGACACCACATGATTTGCCACCAAAGCAATAACATTGCAGATAGGTAGTCATGAGAGGTAAGGCACCATCTACGTGCGAATGAATACAGAGATATCGAGCAACATAATTGTGCCAGCTTCAAAACTTTCTTTCCATCACCTCATCATCATCATCATCATCATCATCATCAGCCTTACTACACCCACTGCAGGGCATAGGCATCTCCCATTTCTCTCCAATTAACCCTATCCTTTGCCAGCTGCATCCACCCTTTGCCTGAAAACTTCTTAATCTCATCCGCCCACCTAACCTTCTGCCGCCCCCTGCTACGCTTACTTTCTCTTGGAATCCACTCCGTTACCCTTAAGGACCAGCGGTTATCTTGCTTGCGCATTACATGCCCTGCCCAAGCCCATTTCTTGCTCTTGATTTCGACTAGGATGTCATTAACCCGTGTTTGTTCCCTCACCCACTCTGCCCGCTTCCGATCTCTTAACGTTACACCTATCATTTTTCTTTCCATGGCTCGCTGCGTTGTCCTTAACTTAAGCTGAACTCTTTTCGTTAGCTCTCCACGTGTCTGCCCCGTAGGCGAGTACCGGTAAGATTATGCTGTTGTACACTTTCCTCTTGAGGGAAATTGGTAAACTGCCACTCATGATCTGCGAGAATTTGCCATATGCGCTCCACCCCATTCTTATCCTTCTAGTTATCGCCCTCTCATGATCCGGATCAGCTGTCACTACCTGCCCTAAGTAGACGTATTCCGTCACAATTTCTAGGCTCTCGCTGCCAATTGTGAACTGTTGTTCTCTTGCTAGGCTGTTGAACATTACTTTGGTTTTCTGCATGTTAATTTTTAGACCCATCGGTCTGCTCTGCCTGTCTAACTCATTGATCATGACTTGCAGTTCACCTCCTGAGTGACTCAGCAAGGCAATGTCATCAGTAAATCGCAGATTATTTAGGTATTCTCCATTTATTCTGATTCCCAACTGTTCCCAATTCAGGCCTCGAAATACCTCCTGTAAACATGCGGTGAACAGCATTGGCGAGATCGTGTGTCCTTGCCTGATGCCCTTCCTTATTGGAATTTTATTGCTGACTTTATGGAGGACTATAGTAGCTGTGCAGTTGCTATATATATCATCCAGTATTTTGACATAAGGCTCTTCTACCCCCTGATTACGCAATGCCTGTATGACTGCTGAGGTTTCCACTGAGTCGAATGCTTTCTCGTAATCATATAAAGCTATATATAGAGGTTGGTTATATTCCGTGCATTTTTCTATCACCTGGTTGATAGTGTGAATATAATCTATTGTGGAATATCCTTTACGAAAGCCTGCCTGATCATTTGGTTAATTAAAGTCTAACGTTGCCCTGACTCTATTAGCGATTACCTTAGTAAATACTTTGTAGGCAACGGATGGTAAGCTGATAGGCCACTAATTTTTCAAGTCCTTGGCGTCTCCCTTCTTATGAATTAAGATAATGTTTGCATTCTTCCAAGCTTCTGGTACAGTCGAGGTCATAAGGCATTGCGTATACAGGGTGGCTAATTTTTCTAGCACGATGTCCCCTCCATACTTCAACAGATCTGCTGTTACCTGATCCTCCCCAAGCTGTTTTTCCCCTTTTCATTGCTTCTAAGGAATTCTTTACTTTATCTTTCGTTACTGGCGGGATGACGCATTGCTTTGCACTGCTGTCTTTCTCATTAACGCTCTGATTACATTGGCTACTGTACAGGTCTGTGTAGAACTCTTCGGCTACGTTAACTATCTTATCCATATTGCTAATGACATTGCCCTCCTTGTCTCCTAATGCATACATCTGGTTTTTACATATGCCTAGTTTCCTCTTCACTGTTTTTAGGCTACCTCCGTTCTTTATAGCATGCTCGATTTTCTCCATACTAAACTTCCTTATGTCGGCTAAGTTGTGCTTATTTAATAACTTTGATAGCTCCGTTAGTTCTATTCTATCGGTAGGGTTAGATGCCGTCATGTTTTGGCGCTTCTTAATCAGATCTTTTGTCACCTGAGATAGCTTCCCGGTATCCTTTCGAACTGTCCTACCACCTACTTCTACTGCGCACTCCGTAATTATTGATGTCAGATTATCGTGCATTGAATTAATATCAAGATCATCTTCCTCAGTTAAAGCCGGATATCTGTTTTGCAGCGCTATCCTAAACTCCTGTGCTTTCCCTCTTACGGCTAACTCGTTAATGATTTTCTTCTTCACTAGCTTCTTCTGTTCCCTCTTCAAGACTAAGCTAATTCTAGACCTTACCATTCTGTGGTCGCTACAACGCACCTTTCCGAGGACGGCCACATCCTGAATGATGCCAGGTTTAGCGCATAGTATGAAGTCGATTCCATTTCTAATCTCACCATTGGGGCTCTTCCAGGTCCACTTCCTCTTTTCTCGTTTGCGGAAGAAGGTATTTATGATCCGTAAATTATTTCTATCCGCGATTTCGACTAATAACTCTCCCCTGCTATTTCTAGAGCCTATCCCATAGTCACCTACCGCGTGGTCGTCAGCTTGCTTCTTGCCCACCTTCGCATTGAAGTCGCCCATCAGTACAGTGGACTGCGATTTTACTTTATTCATCGCTGATTCTACGTCCTCATAGAAACTTTCAACGGTCTGGTCATCATGGCTGGATGTGGGTGCGTAGGCCTGGACCACTTTCAGCTTGTACCTCCTATTCAGCCTAACTACTATAGCTGCTACCCTCTCGTTAATACTGTAGAACTCCTCTACGTTGCCAGCTATATCCTCATTAATGAGGAATCCCACACCTAGTTCTCGTCTATCCTCTAACCCGCGATAGCACAGTATGTGTCCGTCCTTTAGTACTGTATGCGCCTCACCTGTCCTCCTAACTTCGCTAAGCCCTATCATATCCTACTTAATTCCCGCTAGTTCCTCAAACAGCACTGCTAGGCTGGCCTCACTAGCTAAAAATCTAGCGTTAAACGTTGCCAGGTTCAGATTCCAATGGCGGCCTGTCCGGAGCCATTATTAGCACCCTCCGCTGCGTCACAGGTCTGTCCGCCGCCGTGGTCAGCTGCTCAGCAGCCGCTGGGGACTGAGGGCCGAGGGTTAATTGGATTGATCATAGAAGGTTGTGGCCAAGTACTACTACACCAGGGTGGCCAAATCCTGCTCTGGAGAGAGAGTGCGTTGTCGGTTCTGGTCACCGAGATCAGGCCGCACTACAGGCCTGGTTCCATCACCTATAAGACATCTTATCAGACTACGAACGCTATTCATCTGCTAAACGTAGAGCACTCCATAGGCTGCTCTTTGCCGCAATCAGGGAACTACTGCATGCATGTACTCGTGCAGCTTTTTTTCTTATCGTGTGTGACACGCGGTGTCAACATTCTGCGGAACGTTTGAAAACACTTCTTCGAGCTTCTGCGCGAGCCTGTGTAGGAGTTGTAAGCAGGAATAGGGATAGGCGTGGTTGCACTCCTATAGTCAATAAAGAACAAACACTCGGGAGGTTAACATACGGTATCACCTCTTCCGCGAACCAAAGCGCACTGATCTTTGGATAGCAGATTAATGCGATGCGGTTGTTCTTCGTGTCGATACGCCGTGCCGTTATTTCATAGCTTGCATTTTTTTTTATCAGAAAAGCGTCATGTAGTCATAAATCCTTCCATACAGGCTACATTTACTGAAGTGAGGCGTGGTCCTGAATTCTTTTTTAAGAGTCATCTAAAGTTTTTCCTAGAAGAACATAGAATCAGCGCGAAATACGATGGTATGATCGAGAAAATTCAGCGATCATAGGAGACAAGTCTCTGGCGTCTGTCCATCTTGACGGGTATACTCTTGATATGCGGGGATTTGAAAAGTAACTTCTGGGAGCATGATTTTACCTCTGCTTAACTACTTTCAATACATTATTGAAAAGAAACCCTCGTTAACGCGGCTGGTGCACCTGTACAGGATATATTGCCGCGAACCTTTGTAGTATTTGTTCATTTTTCTGAGCCGCCGCCACGCCGCTGTCGGATTTTGTGGATGCAAGATGCGACCAGATTTTCTTGATTGATCGCTATACGTTAGAGAAAGTTCTAATACCTTTGCGCGCTTGATCTGAAAAGTTCGCTATCAGCTTTGAATTGAGCGCGGCAGGGAGCGGCGGGCATTCTGTTCTACGACCGCCGAGCACGCTTGTTGCTACACCGCCGGTGAGTTACTTAGTTCACTGTGGGCATAATTCTCCAACATAAAGAGTTTTTTGTTTAGAAGCCGTTTTAGCTGTCTTTCTGCTCTCCGGATGGCAGTCACTACCTCATGAAATCTCTTGGAGGTGTTGAAAAGCCGTCCATGTACCGGAAAGTACCTTCAAGTCGTGACTCCAGCCCTCTGGCTTCGCACCGGAGGAGAAGCCAGCAGTTATCTGAGCCAGCCGACGTACGTCTCCAGGGAGAGCAGCCTGAGCCTGAGCCTTAGTGAGGGAAAGCAGCCCTGCCGGACCAAGCTCGACAATGAAAAGACGCCGCAGCGCCAAGCGTGCCCTCTTCAAAGACGCTAATTCTGATGGTCCTGCAGCAGCCGCGAATGCCGCGATAATTCAGTGGCTCCCAGGTGAAGGCTCCGAGGAACTGTTGGACCGATTTGAGCGCATTGCATTGTTCAACAGTTGGTATGACACGTCTTAGTTAGGGCATAAATTTTTCTCACTAGAGGGCTCAGCACGCACGTTGGCAGTTGACAGCCGTGCGGTGCGGACGCTTGTCTCGGTGCTCTTCGGATTGCGCGTGGTGACCGGAACCCGACGGATGGACGACTGCGAGAGCGCGTGACTACGACAAATCGATGTGTTATTTCCTTTAATATTTTGAGAGCTTAGATTTAGGCTAGTTTTAGATCTGGGCTAGTTAGGTGAAGTGCTCGTGAGAGAGCAGGTCAGTGACCTAACGGCCGGGCCTTTTCCGGCTGTCACCTATAGATCTGCAGGGCTCACTTGTGAGCCAGGTAGTTAGTGTTCTCTTAGTTAGAAGACAGGTAGTTAGTATTCCTTCCTACGTGATTGGTTTTAGCGGTAGGCAGAATTTTATTTGAACACGTGATTGCAAGTGTTTTCTTTTTTTTTAGGGCATTTTGTGGTAGGAATAATAGAGTGCTGCTGAGATGGTCAAGCAACTGAAGGTTTAATTGCAATTGGCTTGAGACGCTGGTGAATCTGAAAGAAACGCGGTTCGAATCTGTAGAGGAAGCCGAAGGCGCGGAGTTTATGTGCAAATGCTGCGTATTAGGTGCACGCCTGGACAGTGCCGAAGAAGCAAACACCAGCCTAGCGCTACTTATGGATGCCCTAGAAAAAGAGCTGCAGTTAGAGAGGGCAGAGAACCGCAAACTCCAAGAGGAGCTTAGTGAATTGTTGAACGCAAAAATGGCTGACACCGCCAAGCGAAGCGATACTGGCGGACATTCCAGCGCCAGCCACGTGATGGGGCCTGCGCTGGCATGGACAGCGATAAGGAGTTAGGTCAGGCGGGTTCAGACAGGAACAGCTACGCACACGTGGCAGCTAGGAAGTCTGTTGGAGATGGAGAGAAGGGGAACAAGATAACTTCCAGGAATGAGGTCGCAGCCACAGATAAGAGGCGGAATAATAAACCGGAAGTTAGGATGGAGGAAGCGAGTACCCAAGTTCCTATCGGTGGTGAATCAAATATGAATAGGTACAAAAGAACTATAATGGAGCGTGTAAAGAGTGATAAGCGGGTAGCATTCGGGGCATTCCCAGGCAGGAAAATGGAAGCAGTACTGAGAGAAACAAAAAACGAACTTTCTAAGAATGTTAATAGCGCAATTTGGCAGTGATAGCGGCGGGACTAAATGATGTCTTGAATGGTGAAGCCGCATAAGTAGTGGAAAGATTAGCGGAGGGAGTTGACGATTTAAGGCCGATAGCACAGCAAGTCCAGATCGTGGTGTGCACAGTGCCGGAAGTGCAAGAGCGGAACGGAGAAATTGCCAAGGACATTGTGGCTGTTAATCGAGAGATATGGAAGTTAAGCCAGGAGAAAGGATTTGAAGTGGCAGACATAAACAGGGAAGTGCATAGAGCTGGCTTTGGTGGAGGGTTTAGACGAGATTGCTTCCACTTTAATAGAAGGCTAGGAGCCGAGATCGGGTGGCGCCTGGCAGGCCGGGCAGTAGCTTTTTTAAGAGGTCCACTGTGGCTCAAGGCATAGGACTAGGTAGAAGCAAAGTAGAAAGTGTAGCAATGAAGGCTGACACCAATAAAATGCCCACTAGGAGGTCCAGGAAGAAAACTGCAAAAAATAAATTTAACACTAGGATCAGGTACATAAACATGCGATGCGGTAGAAAGACAGCGAAGTGGTTAGAGATAGAACAGCAGTTGGAGGACGAAGTAGGTGTATACGCGCTATGTGAGACACATCTCAGGGATCAAGAAGACCCAACATATATTGATGGCTACGTCTGGGAAGGGAGCAACAGAACAAAAACGGAGAGGGGAGAGGAGGTGTAGGTATGCTGATACATCATGGAACGATTAATAAAGAATAAAATCAACTTGCAAAGAACATGTCTTGGTATCGGGTACAATTGCCGGTAAAAGGACATGGCTAGGAGTAGTTTATTCTGGAACCGGGAACAAATGCAGGCAAGAGGACACGGATCTAGTTAAGTGTCTCAATGACGATATAAAGCAGTTTGGAGAAGGCGCCAATATTATTCTGTTGGGGGGCATGAATGGCCACATGGAGGATTTGGATGGATACACAGATTATAACGGGAAGTTGATGCTAGACTTCTTTGAGCGACACAACCTAGTTATTGTAAATAGAGAAACTAAGTGTGAGGGACAAATCACATGGGAATCCCGTAACAGGCAAACGACCATTGAATACTGCTTAATCTTGCAGGGGATGTATAGCAAGCTCGCAATGATGGAAATAGACGAAGAGGGGACGTACGGCCTCGGTAGTGATCATAAGCGTATTAGTCTACAGTTTGGAGCCCTGCTCAAAAGAGAAATGAAAGGGAGTCAAACAGAGTGCGCAAAATTAAATGACCAGCAAATAGCGCAAATTGCGGCGTGCATAGAGGAAGCAATAGAGACACATCCCATGGAAAAGTGGGATTAAAATAAGTTAGAACTCCTCATTAGTACAAAAATAAAACAAGTAAAAGGAGTAAACCGCTGGAGAGGAAAGAGGAAGCCACGGAGTTGGTGGAATAAGGAAATTAGGGAGGCCATCGAACAACGACGGCTGGCAGCACGGGAACACAGAGAAGCAAAGAGGGCGCAGTTATCTGAAGAGGAAATAGGCCGAAAATAGGAATCTTATCGACAAAAGAAACAGGAAGTGCAGGTCCTCGTCCAGGCTAAAATAAAGAAGTCCTCTGATCGCTGGCTGGCTGAAGTTCGCGATGCAACTAAAGGGGGGGCCAAGAAAATTCTTGAACCATATAAGCTGGCTGGGCAAAGCAAATCACGGAAAGCGGCAACAGATTCTTGATGCTGAAGGAAAATGTTTAAAGGGAGATGACACTGTGAACAACATTTCATGAGTTATAGCCGAGTCATTTAAGAAACACGATAGAGTAATCACCCCAAATGAGGGAGCAACACAGTAACGCACAATAAAAAACAGCGCGGAACTGACGAATCTTAACTGGAAAATTGCGGAAGCAATTCTAAGATGTACGTCAGCAGGGAGCGACGAAATCTCAATCAAGCTAATTAATGAACTTGGCCCAAGAGGCAAGGAAACGCTGATAAAAGTATTGGAAGCAGTCATAACGAATCAGCAAATTCCGCACAGCTGGAAACAGAGTAAAATGAATTTCATTTATAAAGGAAAAGGCAATAAGACGAACACAAAATCCTTCCGACCGATTACGATAACATCAGTTACATACAGGCTGGCGATGCAGGCAGTGAAAATAAAAATGCAGCCATGGGTAGAAAGTAATACGGGTTCAGAAGTGGTAGGCGCTTAGATGATTGCCTGCTCGTGCTTACCCAGTGCATAGAAATAGCTAAGGCGGAAAACAGACCTCTGTATTTAGCCTTAGTGGACATAAGCGGTGCATACGACAACGTGAACAGGGAACTCCTGTGGAACATATTAAAGGTGAAGGTGTCAGTCATGAGGTAATTATTTTCTACAGGAAATATATCGAGAAAATGAAGTTGAAATAACATGGGAAGGAATTAGGAGTGCAACAAATGTCCAGATGCACAAAGGATTAAGGCAAGGTTGTCCTCTATCACCGGTGCTGTTCATGCTTTATATAATAAGTATGGAAAGAAGGCCCCAAAGAAGCAATCTAGGTTATGATCTGTCATACACATTAAGCGGAAAGGTTGTTGAGCAACGACTACCGGGTTTAATGTATGCGGACGATATTGTACTGTAAGCAGATAGCCAGGAAGAATTGCACACTTTGGTGAATTGCTGTGGAGACGAAGGAGACAGTCTAGGTTTCAGTTTTAGCGCAACTAAGTCAGGTGTGATGGTTTTCAACGGCGCAACTAATCAGGAGCTTACAAGACAAGGCCATGAAATAGCCAGAGTGGCCGAATACAAATATCTCGGGGTATTGGTAAAGTACGGGCTTATGTACACGGAAAAGCATGAACAGTCTCTCATAGCAAAAGGGCGAAGAGATTCCGGGATAATAAAACATAGGGCATTGTGGGGGTACAACAGGTATGAAGTCCTCAGAGGTACTTGGGAAGGAATAATGGTGCCGGGGCTTACTCTCGGGGATGCGGTTCTATGCTTAAGGGCTGAAGTTTAGTCGCGATTAGAAGTAAATTAGAGAACTGTCGGAAGATTAGCACTAGGCTGCCCACGGGAAAAATACAAACGAGGCAGTACAGGGGGGATATGGGCTGGGCAACGTTTGAAGCACGGGAAGCTCAGTGTAAAGTACTATACGAATAACGCCTGAGGAAATTGGATGACAACAGGTGGGCAGCTAAGGAATATAAATACCTGTACAGAAAAAGCGTTGACACACAGTGGCGGAAACTAACTAGAAAGCTGGCCAGTAAGTTTGCCAGAGACGAGGAAGGAGAAAGAAAGAGCATTAAACGACAGGTTAAAAACGTCGAAGGTAAAAATTGGATAGATTCAATGGAAAAGAAGCATAGTGTAGAACTATATCGATGCTGGAAAAAGCAGATCAGGAAGGAAACGTTTTATGATAACTCAAGAGGCAGTGCCCTCCTCTTTGAAGCTAGATCAGGATGTCTTAGAACGCGCAGCTACAGAAAAAAAATTAACGAATAAGACACATGTGCTGCGTGTGGTAAATCTGTAGAAACAATAGAACACCTCACCCTAAAATGCGATGGTGTTCATCCCGATGTCGATGCAGGCACAGTCACTCTTCCTGAGGCCTTAGGGTTTAGAGATAACAATAGTCATGTGAATAAATCTGCGGTGGAAATTAGCAAAATGTGATTGGAGGATTGGTGGCACAAAAGCAGATAGGTGACATAAGTTTTTAAGTGTAGGAAGACGTTTTTTTGAAAGGAATTGGCGAATTGTATTAACAACTTACAGCAGAGTAAACAATAATAAAGGAAAAAAAACTGAGCATAGTGGCAACAACCACGGCCCCGTTTCAAAGGCGATGCTCCTACCTTCCATCCATCCATCAATGAAAACCACCAGTCTTCTCTAAAGACATGGGGCTTTTCAAGAGGGAACTTTTGAAGACATTCACATCAGTCGTGAGGAAAGAAAGAGCCGAAAGAGCCTCGAGTCCAGGATCGAGCCTCCGAACAAGCCCGTACGCAGTTACGTGGAAGAAAAGAAGCGCCTATTTCGCCATGATGTTCCCGATACGACTCACTAAAAGAAAGGTCACTTTTTAATGCGCGGCGAAAAAGAACATCTCTTTGGCAGCCTCGTCCGCCAGCCGCCAAAAACTGTAGATGAATTCATGTAAGAAGCCTGCACCATCAGGAAGACCGTCGACGTGCGGACTCGGCAGCACAACCTCTCTACTTATGTCTCCACAATTCGTCCGGACACGATGACCGCCATCAGCGATAGCTTGCAGGAAGTTATCCGCGAAACCTTCCGCGAGGAGCTATGACGATTGCTGCCAACTTCCTCACAGCCCCAAGCAGCGACTCTCATTGGTGTGGTACGGAAAGAAATGCAATAGGCACTTGGCACCCCGACGCCCAGAGAACCCCTGGCCATGATCCACGCCGCTGTCGTGCGCACTCCTTAGCTCCAACGACACCCCCTATGTCCTCTCCGATATGAACGACTTGTTTCAGAATGCCCCCTCCCTGCGCCCTTCCGCCCAGACGAGCGACGCTCAAGCTCAAGGAAATGCTACATCTGTAGGACTTCCGAAAACCGGCCGTTGTCATTCCAATGCGGTGAGGCCGGCCATATTCACGTCCCTGCGTGTAACGATGTATCGTTCGTGGTTCTGCCAGTGATGCACCACGACCACGCATCGGCCAACGTCAGCAAGAAATCTGCGAATACCTGTGTCTAGGGGACTACGCGTCGAACTGCCTTTCACGCTCACCACCACCGTCAGCCTCGCGCTTTGCGTCGCCACGCCGCAGCTACGCAGCCACGGTACAAGGGAGATACGTAGGGGAAACTAAAGACAGCAACCTGTGGAGGTTAGATTGCTTACGGGCGAAGCGTCGAAGATCTTCCAACGACCTTGAAGCCGGCGCCCCCGACACGCCGACGCCACATACAATGGCAACCTTCACCACGACGCGAACCTCCTTCAAAACGACGCCACAAAGTAGAAAAACTTTAACGACATGCCCTACCCGTGATTCATAAACCGAACGATGTCGTGACCAATTACCTAAAAAATAGCTCCACTAAGCTCTACATTGAGCAAAAAGTTGCCTTGAAGCATAGAATCCCAATGAAACCACCGATGGTGTCTTAAAATCCCAAAGGAAGCAATTGTGCACAATGCGTCTGAAATTTATAAAGGTTTAGCAGTCGGGAACTATATCTAAAGCGGCTTATTTGTCTGTATTAAACGTCTTGTAGTCGTAAACACTTCACAACATCAGGAATATTTCAAAACAGGCATTATATATAGAGCTGTTTCTCAATTTCTGTATGAAATGACTTGTAGTCGCAAATGTCACGAAATGGCATAAAACAGTTGCACTGTCACACGTACGGGCTATGAGCAAGAACCAAGTCTCTGAAAATGATCGAAGGCATCGATTGCATTTCAGGATTGTACAATACTCTCCACACAGCCCGTAGTTGCCAGGCAGTTCTGGAGTCATTTCAATGCATTAAATGCAGTATCCTTATCTATTTTAGAACGCAGCTGTCAAGTATGCGCTGCACCAGTGCCGATAGTTGTGCAGAGCGTTAGTATTAGTCCTTGTATAAAGTATTTGCGGAAACAGGCACTCGCCATGGCAAAGACGACACAAACACACAAGTGGCAAAATACTTTTTGCCTCTTAGCACTTGTATGTGTCTGCCGTCTTCGTCGTAGTGGAGTTATTTCGACGGTTCATTGATGACAGCGAGTGGCAACGAGGGAAGGGGGCAACGGGTCGCGTACTGACGCTCAGCGGTTGCTCACAGATTTGGAGGCGTGTTTGGTGGAGGAGCGAAGCAACTGATGCAGGCACCAAAACGGCAAAGCGTTAGGACGGGCAACCATGCGTCGACAGTGGCTGTGGGCCACATGGCCTGGAACACTGAAGAAGAAACAAACATGACGATGTCCGATCCGCGCCATGAGATATAAATCTGCCAAAACGCTGAGGGAGGAGGGACTGGTGCTGCTCGTGAATTCGCTGCCCTGCGCAGAATGGGTTGCCTGGTTGGAAACGCCATAATGCGGTTTCATTGTAGGTCAAATGGTCTGTAAAAGAAATGTGTTCAAAATACCGTGGCCCTGATTCAGTACACGTCAGTTGAGCAACTGTAGGAACTCCATGAGGAACAAGAAGGGATTTAACAAATCGGTCTCGGATGACCTCCTGCAAAGTTAGCGCTAGGGGCAGCGTCGTGAGGTAAGCGCACCTCAGAGAGCTAAGACGCAACTTGCTGCCTAACAATATGCTTGACATGGCTGAGCATTGATGACTTTTGAGACAGCCGTAAGCGCAAGAAAAAGGCACCAGCGGGAAATGCCGAGATTGAGAGAAAATGTTCCTTAAGAAAAATTCGTTCTTGCTCTCGCATTTATGGCTGCCATTGAGTAGTGTGGTTGTATTTATGGAGAACAGGATCTGCAAGCCCTCGTCTTTGCACTTCAGAATGTGGTCGATCGTGGTACTAGCGTCAAGCGCTTGGAGAGGTCTGCGACATTTTCGCTATAAGGGGTCAAGTTCTCACATGGCAGCAGCTCCTCGTCACGGGAGCGTTGCTCCAAGCATCTCCTGCACCGCTGGCTGGCTGAAGGTCGATTACGTTGTGACATCGTCCGCGTGGTTCTGTAACCACCAGTTGGGAATGCACATAAGAAAGAAAATGGCATTCTTCAATTTCACGCAGTCACCACTATTTTGTATAGTCGCTAACCCGCTGATACGACGCCTGCCAGTGCGCGGCGCCGCGGTCCGCTATATTGCTAAAGGCAGGGTACGTCTGGCGCAAAGCTCGAGAGCAGGCAGCAGAAAGTCGGTAGCTGTGCGGCCGGAAAGAGGCCGTAATCTTTATGCATGCTTCTGATCTGTAGCGTACCGCTTCGAGGCTTTAGGACGTCACGAACCCGAACCTCCACAATTGATAGGATATTCGTACATGAGGGGAACTGGAGGTGCAAACGACACGAAGGTAAGAGACACAACGCAATGAAAAGCGACTCCAGGCACGAGCAGCGACGACAAGGTAGCGGTGCTTCAATGGAAACATCTGATGAGAAGAGTGATTAGGGCTATAGTCAATATGGACTTATTGAACTTTGACATGCATGGTTGATGCGCTATGCTCTTCTTTTGCACTTCCCCGAATAAATTTCAGTAGTGGATTCAGCGCGGTTTGTGTTGCTTCAAGGCATTTGCGCAGGAAGAAGTGACACCATGCTCATCTTGTGTGTCATCGACAAGAAAGTCGATACTGCCAGCTCGGCTTCTGACGTCGGACATTTCTAACCCGAAGCCCGTGCAACCGCCGGCGAACGATGCTTTTTAGCTGATCTACAAAATGATTAATTTAAATGATTTACAAACCCTCAGCAGGGTTTGAGTGCACAGCACTTATGTCTCATGTGCGAAGCATAGGAAAATGCACAATTCGGTTGTTCAAACGCCACGTCAGTGGAAATAAGCTTGATTTCAAAGCAATGAAGAACAAATCGTAAGCCTCAGTGAATATAGAAAAAGAAAAACTGCTCAGTTCGGCTAAACGCAGTGGTAAACAGGCGAGGAAAGCAGCTGGTGACCCTCGTTTCAGAAATGCAGGCGTAGATTGAGGAACTGAACAAAGGTAACGATAGTTCTTGTCTTTGCGAGACAATCGCCAGGACAATGCATCCAGTGAGCGTGGAAAAAACCTACTGCTGTAGCCATCAGTCTTAGCCGACGGGAACAATTTCTTTTATGCGCAATTTTGTTTATGTTAGAACTTTTTCCTTCAAATATTTGTCTTTTTTTACAAACAGAAAACTGCGACAGCTTGAACGATGTCATTTCTCTATTAGAGATAACAGTGAGGGGATGCAACCGACACCAGCGCCAAAAAAGAAAATTTAAGCGGAGCACAATCTTAGAAAGCATTTTGAATAAAAAAGACCAAGGGAGAAAGTCAGCTCAAAACATGTTCATGTCCAACGGTGCATAGATAGGCTCATTATGGATTTCAGGTATGTCAATGAAGCGCACGCTGCACCGAATATTTACGGCGTGAATACGTAGTTCTGAGCGCACTGCTCTGAGGTTTTTGCGACACCTTCTCGTTAAAGACAAGATGAAGAAATAAATAGCTGTCTGGAAACGTCCATTAGCCCAAGAAAGAAAAACAAACCTCCACAAAAAGTAACGAAACGTTTTTCACCGTCAGCTTTGACCACTTCTTCAATTCCTAACAATAACAACAATGTGTATCCAGGACTTATTTCATCGTTTATAGACATATATATTTGCCAACTTCAGCTGAATGTTTTGAAAGCATCAAGAAAGGTCACAAACGCAGCTGCAACAAAATTTCTTCCAGCTTGAGAAGAAAAGGCATGGAATAAACTTTGTTCTTTCTTGCGGGAGACTCGCTCACAGGATTGCAGGAGTTCGGAAAAGCGAACATATTTAACAACGACTTCAGAGATGCATGGCGTGGCCATTATCACATACGTTTGTCTCTAAAAATTACTACTAATATCATGGTGCTGGTTCTATCTATATATTGCAGTTTCTAGCTATCTTGAAGGAGCTGGTCTTTCCGCCTTTGCCGACAGATGTCAACTTCTCGATATGGCACCGTCTCACAGAGCGGAGTGCCGAAACAAGCATTGATTTCTTTTTATGATATCAGGTGGCCTCATCGCACGCGTGCCTGCAGCCGCCTAATCTGGCTGCATAGGACTGATTGCATGCAATTACAATGATTTGTTCAACTTAACGTGAAATTTTGCGTTAAAATTGGCGTTTAACCGACTCACCTCGATAACCGCATTGACAGTAATCATGCCGGAATTTTCGACAGTTGAGTGAGGCATCTTGTCTACGCATTGTCCTTTAGTAAATGTGTGTAGATATTTTGTCTATCTGCAACCCAACAAGACGCAGAAAAGGGCCATCGCTCTATGTATTGCTCTATTTCACCCGAATTACATCATACACACTTTGACTCAGTGCGCCTACTCCACTAGGACCTTATTACTCAGAGAAGGCCTGCTGCAGTTTTTTTCGAATCCGAATATAGCCAATCTCTCTAGTACTTAATAGGGACATTCGACAATTCAGCAAGCTGTTCTTAATCTCAATAAAGTGTCCATTATAACAACCCACATCAATAGTTACCGCTTCCAGATAGACGATAAACTCAACATAACCACATTCCAAAGTAGACAGGATGTGGTACAAAAAGAGGAAGGTATGCCTGCTTCCATTACCCGGAAAACTCATCTCCTTGAGACGGAACATGCCTGCACATATGTTTCAATATCTCCCGTCACCGCTTCGCATCACTCTTACATACGACATAGGAAATAGGTTGTGTGTGCCAACTATATATGAGGTTATAAACCAGCTTTATGTTGATAGCAGTTGCGAGTGATGGCAGCAAGCGAAGATTGTCACGGGTGGTACAGCTCGGTTGGATACGTCAAAGTAGGTGACTGTAGCGGACGTCAGTAGCAGTCCCAAAAGCGGAGCATTCGCAGCCGGACACTTCGGCTTCTTTTTCTAAGGCCAGCTCGCGCGCGCATTCCGCGCTCTCGTGGTTCTAGTAGAACGACGATGATGAATGGGCGGTGTCATTACTCCCCGGCAAAAAGAAGCATCGTCCCGATGCTGGGAGTGAGTGGAGAGGTCGGAAGGACTGAACGGGGTTAGTGGGCGAGGCTACCGATCGTGATAAGGCTTCAGGCGGACCACGTGAACCACTTCAGGGCACGGGGACCGTCGGGACTTCTGAAATCCATCGGGAATGACCTCGTAGTTGAGGTCGCCCAATGACCTGACCACGCGGTATGGTCCGAAGTAGCGATGGAGGAGTTTTTCGCTCAGTCCTCGTCGCCGAATGGGGAACCACACCCACACACGGTCGCCAGGCGCATAATGGACGTCGTGACGGCGCCGATTGTAGCGATCTGCACCTCGAAGTTGTTGGTCCTGAATTCGAACTTTGGCCAGTTGGCGAGCAGCTTCGGCGCGTTCCAGGAACGTGTAGGTATCAGTGTGAAGGCTAGAGTCGTCCGGATGTGGTAACATTGCGTCGAGCATCGTCGTCACTGCACGGCCGTAGACGAGTTGGAATGGGGACTTCTGCGTTGTTTCTTGCATGGCCGTATTGTAGGCGAAGGTGACATAAGGAAGCAATTCGTCCCACGTTTTGTGTTCAATATCGACGTACATGGAAATCATGTCAGAAAGGGTTCGGTTCAGTCTTTCAGTCAACCCGTTCGTTTGAGGGTGGTACGACGTTGTTCGGCGGTGGTCGGTATGATTGTAAACCAAGATCTCCTGCAGCAGCTCAGCCATGAACGCAGGGCCACTGTCAGTGCTCAGCACTTCAGGTGCCCCATGGCGGAGTACGATCTGATGCAGCTGACGTTTCTGCATAGCGGGTAAGGTAGTCCGTCGCGACAATTATCCATTTGTTGCCAGAGTTCGAACGTGGGAACGGACCCAGCATGTCCATTCCTATTCGTTGGAAAGGCCTTGTGGGTGGTCTAATGGGCATCAAGAACCCAGCTTATTTGGTTGACGGTACCTTGCGACGCTGACAGGCTCGGCACGTTCTGACGTAGTGAGTGACATCAGCACGGAGACGAGGCCAGTAGTAATTCTCTTGGATTCGGGCTAGCGTACGGGCTATGCCCAAATGTCCAGAAGTGGGTTCGTCATGGGAGGCTTGGAGGATTTCATTGCGCAGGCTAGGCGGTACGACGATTAGGTATTGCGTATTGTTTGGAGCGAAATTTTTCTTGACCAGAAGACCATTGCGGATGCATAGAGATGGCAACACGCGTCCGAAAGCTCGTGGGGCGGTCGTGTTGTTGCAGTTGAGAAATTTCATTACATCTCGAAGTTCGAGGTCGGCGCATTGTTGGTCAGCGAGGCAGGAGGCGCTGAGAGCAGTCAGTAAGATTGGCGAAAATAATGAAGCGCCGACCAAAAGGTGTTGTCAAGATGGAAGGACGTTTCGACTTCCACACGGAAGTCTTGTTCACTGATGGAAAAATTTCGCACACAAAGCTTAAGTACGTTGTGGTAATCGTCGCAGGCATCTAGCGTATGAGGGCGGTAGATTGCCGATGTTACGGTTGAGCGTCTGATCTGTTGTCTGGATAAACAGAGACTCCAGATATTGGCGTGATATCCAGTTTTTCTCACGGCCGATAATTGCCGCTTCTTCCCAAGCGATATCATGCTTCGTGTTTTTAACGTGTTCAGCCAGTGCGTTGGAACAAGCCTTCTTTTTCTTGACATCAATCTTGTGCTCATTCAGCCGTCTTTCAAAGTTTCCGCTTTCACCTATGTAGGAGTGATCGCAGTCTGAGCAGGGGGTCGTCATCATTACAGGCGTCGGTAGAAGGATCTACTGGGGCGCGGGACAGACAATCGGCGTCAGAGTGCTTGCGCCCGGATTTGTACACGACAGTCATGTCGTATTCCTGGAGCCGCAGACTCCATCGGACGAGGCGAGCGGACGGGTCTTTAAGGCTTGCGAGCCAGCATAAGGCATGATGATCGGTCACCACCTTAAAATTTTTGCCGTAAAGGTACGGTCGGAATTTTGAAGTGGCCCATACAATGGCAAGGCATTCTTTCTCGGTAGCGGAATAGTTTGATTCGGCTGGTGACAAACATCGACTTGCGTAAGCGATGACCCGTTCTTGACCTGCTTGGATCTGGACCAGGACAGCACCTAAGCCGATGTTGCTGGCATCAGTATGGAGCTCCGTGTCGGCGTTTACGTCGAAGTGAGCCAGAACGGGAGGCGCCTGCAGGAGGCTTTGAAGGCTGCGGAATGCATTTTCTTGCGCTGCTTCCCATGTGAAAGGTGTGTCCGACCTTGTTAGGCGCGTCAGCGGCTCGGCAATGCGAGCAAAATCTTTCACGAAGCGACGGTAATACGCGCACAATCCAAGAAAACGGCGGACAGCTTTCAGGTCTTGCGGCGGCGGAAAATGGGCAATAGCTGTTGTTTTTTCAGGATCAGGCTGAACACCGGCTTGATTCACAACGTGCCCTAAGAACTTCAGCTCTGTATACGCAAAGTGGCATTTCTCATTTTTGAGCGTGAGTCCAGAAGACCTTATTGCTTGTAGGACCAATTCGAGGCGGTGAAGATGCTCCTGGAAAGTCGGGGTGAAGACGACAACATCGTCAAGATAGACGAGACACGTCTGCCATTTTAAATCGGCAAGGACGGTATCAATGAGGCGTTGGAAAGTTGCCGGTGCAGAGCACAGTCCAAAGGGCATGGCCGTAAATTCATACAGGCCATCTGGAGTAATAAAAGCTGTTTTTTTCACGGTCCCGCTCATCGACCTCAATTTGCTAGTAACCTGACTTGAGGTCCATCGAAGAAAAGTATTTAGCGCTACAAAGGCGATCCAGAGCGTCGTTGATTCGGGGGGAGGATAGACATCCTTTTTTGTGATTTTGTTTAAGCGACGGTAGTCTACACAGAACCGCAATGTTCCGTCTTTCTTCTTCACAAGGACGACTGGCGCTGCCCAGGGACTCCGGGAAGGACGAATTACGTCGTCGCGGAGCATTTCATTGACTTGGCGGCCAATAGCGTCGCGTTCAGCGGGAGACACTCGGTAGGGGGACTGTCGGAGAGGGTGCACGTTATCGTCCGTAATAATGCGATGCTTCGCTAGGTGAGTTCGTCCAACACACGATGATACCGAGAAGATGTCGCCGTAGCGCAGATCTTTAACTTGTTGTTGCTGCGTCGGGGAGAGTGCTGGATTGACGTCGAACGTGAAACCAGTGACTGGGCTCTGCTCTTGCGACAACGACATTGTAGAAATACTGGGTGTGCTGCTGACATGGGCGATGGCATCAACGTGAGCCACAACGGTTCCCACGTTCAGATGTTGGTGTGCACCACCGAAATTGGTTATCAGCACTTCTGTTTCTCCGTCGACGAGATTAACGACTCCTCTGGCGACAGCAAGGCTCCTGGCAAAAAGCAAGATCTGGTTGCCTCCCGCGACGCCTTCGAAATTCCGCAGTCTTGGCGCCGACAGAAACCATAATACTCGAACGAGGTGGGATGGTGACGTGGTCATCCAGGATGCAAAGTGCGGTCGGATGGTCTGGATCTCTGTGTATTGCGTTCTCTGTGGAGAAACACACGGCCTTTGACTGGAGGTCGATGACCGCTCCATTCTCGGTCAAGAAATTCATCCCGAGAATGACGTCACGTGAACAATGTTCGAGTATAACGAACGTTGCCAGGTAGGTTGCGCCTTGAACTGCTACTCTTGATGTGCAAGTCCCGGTGGGTGTAACTAAGTGACCCCCGGCTGTACGAATCTGTGGGCCCATCCACGGAGTGGTGACATTTTTCAGAGTGGCGGCGAAATTTCCACTGCGGATAGAGTAATCCGCCCTGTGTCGACGAGTGCAGTGACGTCTGTTCCGTCGAGGGAAATGCTCAGGTTTGCTGTCGTAGACGGCGTGTGAGCGGTACGGCGCGGTGTTCGGTCACGGCTGCGGTGCGGCGCGGGTTCATTTCGATACGTCAGGTGGCATTCCCGTCGAGTCGGCGTTTCACGGTGTTGGACGGCATTCGGTCGTGGCATCGGGGGGTCACCTAGTTGCGGCGTAGGAGGGTCTGTTACATTTCATCGGTGAGCAACCTCCCCCTCAAAGGTTGCTGCTTTTAGTTTTCCTGGCGGGGGCTTGGCGACCTTCCCCGAGGAAAGTCACCGTAAGACCGACGACGTGGGGATGGCGACCTGCGGGTCCCACCGGCAGATTCGGCCAGATAATCGTTGATTTCTCTGGGTCGCTGCCCAGGCTGCGGACGTGGTGCATCTGCAGGGAACCCCGGCAGGCCCATCTGACGATACCTGCAGTTGCGGTACAGGTGGCCCGGCTCACCGCAGTGATAGCAGAGAGGACGGTAGTTGGGAGTGCGCCAGATGTCACTTTTACGGGGATACGATGGAGCAGGACGAGCAGGTGGTGGCGGCCGAAAAGAGGCCGGGGTTTCCTGAAGACGAGTCGGCGGCGCTTGTGCGCGACGAGCAACAGCGGCGTATGTCATTTGCGGTGGGGCTGTGGACGGCTGAAAGGGAGCTGGTGTTGTAAGCGCCTGTTGCATCTCTTCCCGAATACCCTCGGATAGAGCAGTAACCGTTGGCGCAGGCGGCGTAGCCGGGAACAGCTTCTGGAGCTCCTCGCGAACGATAGCTCGTACGGTTTCGCGAAGCATGTGGGTGTTACTGATGTCCGTGGTTGCCGCAGTCATGGCCAAAGGTTGACGCTTGTATTGCCGCAACCGCATATCGAGTGTCTTTTCCATGGTGGTTGCCTCCGACAGAAACTCTGCGACCGTGCTCGGTGGATTGCGAACCAGTCCGGCAAAGATTTGCTCCTTGACACCTCGCATAAGGTACCGGAGTTTCTTCTGCTCTGTCATGTCCGGGTCAGCTCGACGAAATAACTTTGCCATCTCTTCGAAGTATACCAGTATGCTTTCATTTGGTAGCTGGGTTCGGGACCGAGGGAGCAGATCGGCCCGTTCTTTTCGAATCACCGTGGTGAAATCCTTCAGGAACTGGTCTTTAAATACGTTCCACGTCGTTATGGACGACTCCCGGTTCTCGAACCACGTACGAGCTGCGTCCTCCAGCGAAAAGAACACGTGTTGAAGCTTGGAGTCTTCCGCCCATCTGTTGTACCGGGCCACGCGTTCAAATTTCTCCAGCCAGTCTTCCGGGTCTTCGCCTGGAGGACCTTGGAAGATCGGTGGCTCCCGAGGCTGCTGCAGCACAACAGAAGGTGAACTAATCGTCGTCTGCATGCCTATTTCGGGCTGGACGGTCGTCGATGATGGCGCTGAACGAACCGCTTGGGTTGAGCGAGACTCCAGAAGCCCAAACTCGGGTTGAAGGCCTTGGAGCCGGCGGCTGCCGTGGTGTACAGGCGTCACCTCGATGGCAGATGACCCTCGAGGACTTGAATCCCTGCTTGCTGGGGGACTCCGAGGCATGGAATGCGTTACCCAGCGCCCTCCACCAGATGTCACGGGTGGTACAGCTCGGTTGAATACGTCAAAATAGGTGACTGCAGCGGACGTCAGTAGCAGTCCCAAAAGCGGAGCATTCGCAGCCAGACACTTCGGCTTCTTTTTCTAAGGCCAGCTCGCGCGCGCATTCCGCGCTCTCGTGGTTCTAGTAGAACGACGACGATGAATGGGCGGTGTCAGTATTATGGTCGCTCGTCAAGCACTACTCGTGAAAACAATTTGTTGCCTTATCTCTGCCGATATTTTCCGTCAATAGCAAGATAAATAGTTATGAGGCTAGGTATTATGGGATGGCTCACAGATCGTAGTAGCCAAAGAAGACTATTGGCCAGTTCTTTTCCTAGTTAAACGTGCCCCCGCCACATTTTCTTTGGTATCCGACCTACCGCAGCCGTAGGATTGCAATGATTGCTTTTAAACTTAAGGCTACACTTAGCTCGATAGCAATGAGCCGTTAGCCCTCTATTTGAATCCACTCCACCTTGCAGTTTACCTTAAACGATTTCGATAAGCAGTATATCTTATTGCGTGTAGTGATGACAGCGAAATATCTATGAGGAAAGGAAGGGAAGGCTGACTGCTCTTACTTTAGTGTTCACTGCTCGCGTATCGTTTCCCTTCAATTGCGCTTTGAGTTTCCCATCGTGATTCTAATAAATGAGCAGTATATAAGAACACACACGGGCGGACCATCACTATTACAAGCCCTTGGTTTTTTTATACCCTCACCAGAGGAGTGCAAAGGTGGACGGGGGCGCAGCCGAACTTCGGTGTCTGCGGATAAAAATACACGACAAAAATTAGTGGGGCGCAGGAGCTTCGCGCAAGACTAAGCGTAATAGCACCTTGTCCTCCTTTTTTTCTCTTTTTATTCCTTTTATTTCTAATTTGTCACTCATTACCAATACACATTCACATTACCAATCGGGGTCATTGATTACACCCGAAATTACCGATCACCAATCACAATTATCGATTACGAGTCACCAATCATTTTCTAGTGTACAGTGCATTGCATACCACGCCCCTACATATTCTTGAACATACACACCATTTGTTTCCATGCAATGAAGCACCATAACACCACATTCTCATTCCGTGCAATTTCTGACACCTAATTAGCTTACTTATATTTGTTTTTGTTTTTAACTACTACAACTTCACTACACGTAAACACCACAACGCCTTTACTTGGTTCCTCTCCAACGCGCTGGAAATAGCTGCCCTTCGTGGCATGCGCTTTGCATTTCTTCCTGGCACGCAGAGGGCCTCGGTTTAATCCCCAATAATGGCTATCTTTTAAAGATTTACTTCTATATTGTGATTTTTCCCGGGTTCGTTTCCCACAGACGCAGGATGACGGCCTGCGCCAATTTTTTAGCAGAACGAGCCTCTTGCACTCCTTACGGTATCGTGTATTATCGAATTTGCATTCTCGATCGTCTCGTCAGGTGCACATCAAGTGCGGTCAGCCTGACTGCAAAGCTGTGAGAAAACTTCGTGCTCAGCCTCAACGGCTGCACAGACCAGGCAGACGCAATCACAAGGAGGATGAGGAATGATACTGTTAATTAGGATTCAAAAAATGCAGACATGAACTTAGCAACAGAAGGAATGGAACAGAAGTCACTTGTTTTTATGTTCATCAATACGCACACCAAAGGCAATGAAGGGTGGAAAGTTGAACTAGTTGGTAACAGTTCGTGGTGGGTGGAACAGCGCGAACAGACGAGAGAGGATAAGAGAATGACACAGAGAAGCGCTGACTCACAACTAATGCTTTTATTGAGAAGAACATACATTTTATACCCATAAAACTTGCGACATATCAGTAACATAGCAACTGTGCTGGCACTTTCAAATGTTATATCGGTATACACTTATCAGTCGCAAGGTACACTCTCTTCAACAACGAGCCTCCCCCCACCCCCCTTACTTTCATTTCATGAATTATCTAAAAATGAAACCTCCTTATCAACCAGAATCAAAGAAGGCTGGCTAACACACTCTGCTTGTCTTTTTTGAAAGAAATATGGCTCCATTATTTCCATAGTTATTTTATCTCTGTGGCGAAACAAAGTCATCTTTTGGTGAACAAGGGGCGGCATTTTTTGTTCCTTTCCTGTTTTCCGCACTCGCCGCAGTGATCTTTCAGATGGGCATAACTTGAATTCGAGAGTGAACTCAAGTGTTCCCGCAAACGAATGTTAATGCAATGGCCGGTTTGGCCTCTGTACACTTTCTTACAAGAGAGTGTAAGCTCATAAAGAACTGAGAAGGCGCAATAGACCGACCATGACCTGTGTGCCACTTGGAATTGGAACGGGCTAACACTTTTTATTTGTTCATTGCGATTACTAATGGCTCGGCAAAGCCCACTCAACTTATACGGCGCCGACAAAACGACGTCGACTTGGATTTGACTTACCGCCCCGCCGCGGTGGCTCAGTGGTTAGGGATCTCGACTCCTGATCCGGAGTTCCTGGGTTCGAACCCGAACGCGGCGGCTGCGTTTTTATGGAGCAAAAACGCTAAGGCGCCCAATGTGCTGTGCGATGTCAGTGCACGTTAAAGATCCCGTTGTGGTAGAAATTATTCCGGAGCCCTCCACTACGGCACCTCTTCTTCCTTTCTTCTTTCACTCACTCCTTTATCCCTTCCCTTACGGCGCGGTTCAGGTGTCCAACGATATATGAGACATAAACTGCGCCATTTCCTTTGCACCAAAAACCAATTATTATTATTATTATTGACTTACCTGTGAAAAGCTTTTGCGATTGGTAAGGGCGGAATTTGTGAAACGAAAAAGCGAAAAGTAACAGAAAAAACTGGCTGATATTCCGTATGTACACAAGATAGCTATAACACAAGATAGATATAAGTTGAGTGGACTATGCCGAGCCATTAGCAATCGCAATGAACAAATAAAAAGTGTTAACCCGTTCCAATGCCAAGTGGCACACAGGTCACGGTCAGTCGATTGCGCCTTCTCAGTTCTTTATGAGCTTCCACTCTCTTGTAAAAAGTGTACAGAGGCCAAAGCGGCCGTTGCATTAATATTCGTTTGCGGGAACACTTGAATTCACTCTCGAATTCAAGTTATGCCCATCTGAAAGATCACTGTGGCGAGTGCGGAAAACGAAAAAATAAAAGAAAAAATGCCGCCCCTTGGTCACCAGAACAAGGACTTTGTTTTACCACAGAGATAAAACAACCAGGGAAATATTGGAGGCATATTTCATTCGAAAAATACAAGCCGAGTGTGTTATCCAGCCTTCCTTGTTTCTGGTTGATAAGGAGGTTTTGTTTTTAGATAATTCATTAACTGAAAGTAAGGGGGGAGGCTCATTGTTGATGAGAATGTACCTTGGGGCTGATAACTGTGTAGCGATGTAACCTTTGACAGTGGCAGCACAATTGCTATGTTACTGGTGTGTCACGTGTTTTTTGGGTATAAAGTGTATGTTCTCAATAAAAATATTAGTTGCGATTGCGCGCTTGTCTGTGTCTTTCTCTTCTCGTCTCTCGTCTGTTCGCGCTGTTCCACGCACCATGGACGCACATCAAAAAAATGCCGGCCAGCGAACTGGAAAAAAAAACAGCGCGCTAATCATTCGTCATATAGGGCGCGAACAATCTACTGTTATGCTTTTTTTCTGTTACAAAAAATGGCCATTAAAGAATAATTTTATTTTTAATGGGTAACTGCATGTGGAGACTGAAACTATGTTTTTTTATGTAATAGCGCCGTGAGGAGATGAGACCAACACCATACTAAATACGCCGATTTCATTGAAGCAAATAGTGAGAGAGAAAGCGCCTTGACACCAAAAAAATATACTGCGACAAACCCGTCTTTCCACACTATGATCCAATTCGAGGTAGCCAATGGCAGGCTCAATAAAGTGTCACGTGACTCAACACTGAGTATCCCGCTCCCATCAGTTGTGGCGTCAAAGCTGGGTTCTTAGCTTACCGTCTGCATTTTTTCACTACACCTTATGTATACAAGATTTAATTGACAGAAAAATAGCTGGCTGGCAACGTCCAAGGACCTAAAATACCAACTACAAGCCTTTCAATTTCTCGTAGCCCCCACATCGCGAGCCTCCAGCGTCTCCCAGTTCTACCTCCATCTGCGCTTTGGGCGGCACGTATATGGATTCGTGATACAATGGACGGAGGGGACCAGCTTTTTCGCTCGTCTGCTGCCCTGCATTGCTACATTCGACCTCCACTTATGCCAATAAGCCCCATCCCGGGATCCCGAAACTGCTCGCCAATATTTACGCATTACACAGGCTGCGCCCCCTATCGAGAACAACGTCGGCTCCTGACGCCGCCCAAAAATCAACGCTCACTAGAAGTTATTCCGCAGGAGTGCGTCGGAAGATCCCATCAAAATGCTTCACGTTTGCTTCCTACCGGTAAACAATATTTACCGTCGTTTGTACAGCGACATTAGATCGCCCGATCCCAGGGTTTGGCGTCATTCTAGTAGTAGAGCGTAACAGCATGGCGGTTGCCTTGGGAACAACTCGGAGTTAGCTACCGTGGAAGGAAGAAGGAATGCCGAGAGTAAACAAACTCGTAACCGCGGTGTGGTGGGCACTGGAGCTATCCGCAGGATTGTAACCGCGGAAAGAGGAACGTCAGTATGGCGAGAGCGCGCTCCATGTGCGGCGGCTGCTAGAAAATGCCGCGCCTGAGGACTGGCTCAGCGATAGTTGCGCCATGAGCCTGGGTTGGACTGGAGCGTACTGTTAGTCGAAGAATGTGTGAAGAAACCTAGAAGCAGCAAAGCTGCAAATACATATCTTTGCATGCCGCTCTCAAAGTCTTTCCTTGGATATATCGTGTCCCGCCGCGGTGGCTCAGTAGGTAGGGCGCTCAGCTTCTGATCCGGATCCCCGGGTTCGAACAAAACCGCGGCGCCTGCGTTTCGATGGAAGCAAAACGCTAAGGCGCCCGTGTGCTGTGCGATATCAGTGCACGTTGAAGATCGCTAGGTGGTCGAAATTACTTCGGAGCCCTCCACTACGGCACCTCTTTCTTGCTTTCTCCTTTCACCCCCTCCTTTATCTCTTCCCTTACGGCGCAGTTCAGGCGTCCGCCGATATGTGAAACAGATACTGCGCCAGCTATACAACATTGCGCCCAATGCGGACGCATGTGCGCGCTGCTCCCAGCCCATTCGTGGTAGGCAGCAGTTTTTGCCGTGCGCGTCTTGCAGTCAGCGTTTTCACTGCAAATGCATCAACATACAAGCCGAGGAATACAACATCCTCATGGAATCCGGTGCCAGCAGGTACAAATGTGTTCATTGCGTGAAGCGGCGTGATCCTTCGGCGGTGGAGCCGGCGACACGGAAACGCCCCCCGAAGTGCAGCGCTCTTCCCTGGATTTTCAAGACTCAGTTTCCATCAGTGCTTCCCCGAGTGTTGTTTTAATGCTACAAGAAATGGCTAGTCGAATGGATGCGTTAATTTATGAGGTGCGACAGCTCCGTGCGGAAAACGCGCTCCTGCGTGAGGCTTTGAATGGCCTGAGTGCGTCTGTTCGTACCGTCAGCCAGAGTGAGTGCTCGCATTTTGACTGCTCGGAATCTCCCAGCTACGCTTCAGCCGTGGCGGCAAATCCGCCTGCTGGAATGTCGGCCCCTCCATCGAAGCCTCCTGCTCAGGACCAGAGTACTCATCTGCAACGCTCGTCGAAAGCGGTGACCCAACCACCTCGGCCTCGAGCAACGTTTGGCACAGCTAAGCAGTCCATGCTTAAAGTAGCGCCCAGACTACCGGCGAAGAAAAGCTTATTTGTTTCTCGTCTGGACCCGACAACAACGGCGTCGGACATACAGGAACTTTTGGCGGACACAGTAGGTGACAAGGTTGTTACTTGCACAAAACTGAAAATTAAGTACGATACATATTGCTCCTTTCACGTTTCTATGGATGAGCATTTATTTGAACTTGTGAGCAAACCGGAAGTGTGGCCTGATGGTTGCGTATTTCGCCCTTTTTATGGAAAGCTGTGGTCTTCACGGCGCTTTGATGACCCTAATGGTGCTCTAACTACATCCGAAAATGGCTCAGGAAATTAAGCTGTATTACCAAAAAACGAGAGGGCTGCGAACTAAAAGGGAAGCTCTCTTCGCGAATGCATACGAATGTGAGTATGACATTATGTGCCTGACCGAAACGTGGCTAAACTCATCATGTTCAAGTGCGTGTTATTTCTCAGATCAATACACTGTTTTCAGGGCCGATAGGGTGTACTCTGACAAGATTAAATACGGGGGCGGTGTTCTGATAGCCTGCCGTTCTGTGCTAAATGCATTTAGGAGACCAGACCTAGAGACATACGAAGAATGTGTGTGGTTGGAAATTCCAACGTGTGCCAAATCGCACTATCTAGTCGGCTGTTACTACTTTCCACCAAATTCTGCTCCTAACGTTTTTACCGATCATTTTTTGGATATTGGGGAAATAGTTGATTTTTTGAAGTACAAGGTTCACATCTACGTGGAATTTAATCTTTCTAAGGTCGATTGGTCCACTGGTTTGGTCACTAGTGACTGCACAGCAACTCGAGAAAAAGCCGAATTTTTAATTGATTTTAGTAATTTTCATGGTTTATATCAAGTTAATACAATGAAGAACTGTGCTGGAAACATTTTAGACCTAATTTTATCTAATGTGCCTCTTTTTGGCGTGCAAGCGGTGCGCGATCCTCTTGTTCTGGTAGACAAATATCATTGCCCGTTTACCTTGTCGTTCTTCTTGTCGTTTCGTGCAGTGCGTGAGATGGTGCCAGGAAAATTTAGATACGCGTATGGCAATTACCTTAGGCTGTACAATGATCTTCTGGCCTACGACTGGTCAGAATTGCTTGAGACTGAGGATGTAAACACAGGCGTTGAGCTACTTACATCAACTGTACAAGGTATAATGAAAAATGGTATACCTCACCGTAAATCGAAGAAGTGTAGATTTCCATGCTGGTTTTCGCACGATTTGAGACATTACTTGAAGAAAAAACAGAAGTATCACAAACTCTACGTGAAATCAGAAAGTGAATATTGGTACCAAAGATATTCATTGTGCAGAAAAATTGTGAAAAAACTGATTGCACGTGATGAAGCCGACTACCACAGACTTCTCGAACAGAACTTTA